>VMDO01003557.1:0-24933 GCA_007922755.1 Pedetes capensis
TTTGCGGTATCGGGGGTTGAACCCAGGGCCTTCACTTGCATGCTCTGCAAGTGCTGGACCACTGATCTGCACCCCCAGCCCCTCTTTTTACTTTATTTTATTTTTTTTACTTTGTGAGACAGGGTCTTGCTAAGTTACACAGACTGCCTCTGGCCTTGAACTTGCAATCCTCCTGTCTCTGCCTCCCAAGCCGCTGGGATTACAGGCATGCGCCACTGTACCTGGCCAATGTCACTTCTTGTATAGGTCTGTTTATGTTGTTTGTATCTTTGAGTTTTAATTTTGGCAGGTCATATGTCTAGGAATTTATCCATCTCCTCTAAGTTTTCCAGTTTTTTGGAATATAACTTTTCAAAGTATTCCAAAATGAGAATCTGGATTTCTTTGGTGTCTGCTGTAATTTTCCCCTTTTCATTTCTAACTTTATTAATTTGAGTCTTCTCTCTCTCTCTGCTTTGGTTAGTTTGTCTAAGGGGTTGTCAATCCTCTTTATCTTTTCAAAGAACCAGCTCTTTGTTTCATCAATTCTTGTTATTGCTTTTTGGTCTCCGTTTTATTAATTTATGCTCTGATCTTTATTGTTTCTTTCCATCTGCTGGCTTGAGGTTTTTCTTGTTCTTGTTTTTGCTAACAGGCTGAGGTGCATCATTGTTTGTTTGAGCCTGTTCTAATTTTTTAATGTTGGCACTCATAGCTATAACCTTCCCTCTTAGAACTGCCTTTGCTGTATTTCAAAAGTTCTGGTAGGTTGTGTTTTCATTTTCATTTGATTCTAAGAATATTTCATTTTTCTCTCTACTTCCTTCAAGTACCCATTGATCATTTAAGAGGTCATTGTTCAATCTCTATGTATTTGTATAGTTTCTCTTACTGCTCATTTCTAGTTTTATTCCATTATCTTCTGAGAAAGCACACAAGATTATTTTGATCTTTCTGTATTTGTTAAGACTTGATTTATGGCCTAAAATATAATCTATTTTAGAGAAAGTTCCAAGGACTGCCTAGAAGAATGTGTATTCTGTAGCTTTGGGGTGGAATATTCTATATATGTTTATTAAGTTCCATTGATCTATTGTGATGTTTAAATCTGAAGTTTCTTCATTGATTTTTTTGTCTGGACGTTTTGTCTATTGATGAAAGTGGAGTATTAAAGTCACCCACTATTATTTTATCTGCACCTATCTGTCCTTTTAAGTCCAGTAGTTTTTTTTTTTTTTTTTTAATAAGGTTGGGTGCACTGATGATGTTTGTTGCATATACAATTGTTATATTTTCTTGGTAAATTCCTCCTTTTATTAATATGTAGTTATCATCTTTATCTCCTCAGACTAGTTTTAACTTGAAGTCTACTTCGTCAGATATAAGGATGGCTACTCCTCCTGCTTTTTGGTTTGTTTTTCGGTTTGTTTGGCTTTCATTTGCCTGGTATATCAGTTTCCATCCTTTCATTTTCATTCTGTGGGTGTCCTTGCCAGTAAGATGTGTTTCTTGAAAACCACAGATTGTTGGATCTTGTTTTTAAATCCAATCTATTAATCTGTGTCTTTTAATTGTAGAGTTGTTGTTGTTGTTAGGTGCCGTCGAGTCGGTATCTGACTCATAGCGACCCTCATAGGGTTTTCAATGGCTGACTGTCTCGGGATTGCCTTGGGAGTGGACTGTCAGGCCCTTCTCCCATTTTTGTGGTGCTGGGAATTGAACTTGGGACCTCAGAGACTGCAGCGCAGCACTCTACCAACTGAGCTAGATCCCATCCCAATTGTAGAGTTAAGACCATTTATATTTAGGTTTATTATTGAGATGGGTTTGTTGGTTCTTGTCATTGTGTTGTGTATTTTTTTGGTTGGTTCATATACTATAAGTTCTTTTTTTCTCCCTTATTTATATTCAGGGTTTGCTGTTTTTTTTTGTTGTTGTTGTTGTTACACATGATCTATTCTTTCTTAATTCTCCTTAATTTGTCTGTTCCTCCCATGATGTTTATTTTTCCTGTACTCTCATGTTGAAGGCTGTCTTTCTTCCTCCTGAGTAGACAATTCCTTTAAGTATCCTCTGCAATACTGGCTTGGTGATCATGTATCACTTCAGTGTGTGCTTGTCCTGGAATGTCTCTTATTTCTTCACCTGTTTTAAAGGATGGTTTTGCTGGGTAAGTATTCTTAGTTGGCAGTTACTTGCTTCCAAGACTTGAAATGTATTAGTCCAAGCTTTCCTTTCTTTTAGAGTTACTGTTGACAAGTCTTCTGTTATTCTGATGGATTTAACTTTGTAGGTGAGCAGATGCTTTTCTATTTCAGCTCTTAAAATTCTTTCTTTGCTTAGTAGTTTTAGTATTTCCACTGTAACATGGACATGGGGATGATCTACTCTGGTCCAATCTATTTGGACTTCTGAATGCCCCTGTGGCTTGAGTGTCTACTTCTCCAAGGTTTGGGAAATTTTCAGCTGTTGCTTGATTGAATAGGTTCTCTATGATTCTAGTTTCAGTTTCAACTCCTTGTATCCCCTATATTCTTAGATTACATCTCTTTAGTTTATCAAATAAGTCCTGAAAGTTTTTTACATAGCTTTTCATTATTTTTTTCCTTTTAAGTATCTGAGGAGATAAGCTCTTCAACCTTGTCTTCATTCCCAGATATTCTATCCTGTTTCATCCAACCTGTTTGAATGATTTTCAACTGTCACTTTGATTAAATATGGTTTTGTACACCAATATTTCTGTCTGAGTCTCTTTCAAAATCTTGATGTATTTGCTGAGTTTTTCTTCTAAGCTGGATTTTTTTTTGTCAAGTATCTCACTTGTTTTCATCCACTTAGTTGTGATTTCTTTGAGGTCAGTTATCAGTTTTATAAGGAGATTTTTAAATTTTCTGGCATTTTAAGCATTTCAGCATCTTTGGTTATTGAAATGTAGTCATTGGGAGGGTTCTCTTTGCCTTGCTTTTTCATATTTCTTATGTTTCTGGGCATTTCTTAGTGTAGTAATCTCTTCCTTTTTTATTTGGGGGTATTCTTGTTGAAAAGCCTTCTTTTGAAATCTTGATGTCTGGCTTTACTCAGAGCAGACCAATCAATCTGAAGCTATAGAAATAATTTTGACCAGAGTCATGTTTAACCTAATTAGGCATTGAGAGAGCTGTCTGCAGGAAGGAGTTGGTAGGGATAGTGATGAGTAAGTTGAGGGGATCAATATTAACTGTAGAGAGTGATATCAATGTAGATGGATGGAAAGAAATATCAATTATGGATGGAGGAGGAGGAGAAATAGCTGTGTTAGATAGCAGTTAGTAAGTAGAGTGGGAAAGTAGGAGAGTTTTGGATAGTGTGGAAGAAGAGAACATACAAAAATTAGATCTGTTTATACAGCATATAAACAATGTATTTAAGGTTATATACAATGCCTACATCAAAAGTATAGGCTTGCACGTTCTCTAGTCTCTCTTTTCCTCCTCCTACTTTCTGTAGTATAGGTTTGGAAAGTATTGAAGGTTTTGCTACATATTAACTAAGGATGAACTGAAGAGTAAAAATGGGTAAGACTTTGTTGAATGAAAAAGATTGAAGGGTATAAAATATGAAGAGAGGTGAGAAGGGAAATGATGGTTTAGCAACCATGTATGTATCCAAAATACACAACCATAGGAACTAAAGCCATCCAAAACAAGATCATAGCGACCTAACCAACCAAAATGCAAAAAATCCCAAAACGATGATGATGATGATGATGATGATGATGATGATGATGATGGTAGTGATAATAATAATAACAACAACAATCAACACACTGCAGTCTTTGCCAAAGTCACTTCTAAGTCTTTCAGCTGGGGCCTTCACCAGAAGTGCCGTCTACCCACCTGCTACCTTCTGATGGTATTCATGGTAGCCATTGCCACCACTGCTAAGCTCAGTCTCACAAACTGCAAGCAAGGCACTTTCCCTTTACCAGACACAATACTCCCTTGTCTAATTTCTTGGGGTACTCTCTTGGGGCTGCGGGTACCAGGAAAATCCAATTCACAAAGAAACAAGCATGGGTAGTAATTGTTGTTGTTGTTATTGTTATTGTTATTTTGCCTGCCTTTTCATGGGTAGTGCTGAGATTGCACATTACTTGCTTCCCAGCAGATGGCAGTGGTAGCACAGATTGTGTGAGTTACTGGTGTCCCAGAAGCTGGTGCTGTTTATGGGAAGGTGCTGTGAAGTCCGTCACTCTAGTGGAGATGGCAGAAGTAAAGTTTGCCCTCAGCAGGCATTCCCCTGCCACTGTCTTCCCCTTCTCATGCTGGACGCAGGACTGCTCACAGAAGGGCGAGAGTGGCTTTATACTCACCTCCCATGCAAGCCGCCAGGAGTCCTAGGTGCTGTGATCTAACTGGTGAACAAGCCCCCTTGTTCCTTTGTGGTGGAGGTTTTGTATCCTGTGTACAGTGCTCCAGCTCCTCTAAGAGCATTCAGGCCAGTGGATGTAGTCTGCCAAGGATTTTCTATTCACTTTTGGTTCCTACAGTGCCTGTTTGGTTCCTGTTGGTTGCTGGCACTGTCCTGGGTTGGGGAATACTTCCTCTGGTAGGACACACTACTGTGGCTGGTTTTTCTCATCTCTTCATGCTGTGTGATTTTTCTGTTTTTTCTTTGCTGTGGTAGAACCACCTGTTTTCCTGTGGCTACTGCAGCTCTCCTGGACTTCTCTGCTCAGAACAGTCCATTACATCTCAATCCCATCACTTTTGTACTTCCAGGTCAAAGCATGTCTGCTTTCTATCTGCCATCTTGACTGAAACTAAAAGCTGGAAGGGCTACTGCCTCTAAGGTTAAGCAAGGGCGAGCTGCAAATGGGAAGTGGACAAAACCAGGCAAGTTAATCCTGCTCAATTATCCCTTGTGGACCCCTCCAAGATATCTTGGCACACCTTCTGGACTCCTCCATGAGCCCACAGAACATGAGTGGCTTGGCTTCTGTGCTCCTTGCAGTTTGCTACAAAACTGTGGCCAGCACATGGCTTTGCATGCTTCCTTTGTCTTCTCTTCCTTTTTTGTTTGCTTCCACGTCCTCAAGGCCCACCCTGCCGTTCCACTGAGTGCTGAATGTGCGAGGAGAGACCAATACTGAACCCTCTGTGATCTAAGTTCTGTTCTTAGGAAGATCCAGATGGCCAACAACTATGTCAGACCTTTCCACCCTGGAGGGATGAGCGATTTCTCCTTATGGAACTGACACACTTCCTGGTGACAGATGGTCTTCTCTGCTCTGTAGGGTCAGCAGTGTCATAGACCAAAGTTACCAAAGATACCAGATCATTTGCTGATCCAGAATCCCATAGCCCAGGCAGACCAATAGCCCAAGCCAGCCAAAGAGGTGCACCAGGGACTCCTGACCATGGGCTCACCAGACCCACATGAACCCCACCAACACTCAGGGGCAGGCAGTCTGACTGAACAATGGCAGAGCCTGTAGAAGGGTCCACTGAAGCACTGCCTGGGCAGATGGCCTTAGGGCCTGGGCCTCTGTCCTCCAGGACAAGGAATGTGCTGTGAATAGACCTGACATCTGGTGCCATGATATTTGTTCCCTACATCTACAGCTTACAGGTCTACCACTGTGGCATCCAATCCCATCAGACCATGGAAGCTAAGCAGGATCAGGCCTCGCAGGTACTTGGATAGGAGACTTCCAAGTAACACCAGGTGCTGTAGGCTTGGTAGAAGGACCTGGCAGCCCACTGCCCAAAACCAATCAGCCATTGAAAGCCCTTTGAATAGCAGAGAAGCACTGACAATAGTGCCAGGCATGGCACAGTATTGGGCAGTGTTTTGTCTATTGTATATAGGGTCACTATGAGTCAGACACCAACTTGAAGGCACCCAACAGCAACAACTACAGCAGATGGGTCCAGGAGCATCTCACTGTTGCACAGAATAACCCCTTACAGGGTTTGTGCTTCATATCCCCACATACTTGGACTCAGCTAGAGATTTTAGTTTCAGAGTGAGAGGTCACATGGTATACAACAAGGCTTCCATTGAACTGGAAGTTGAAATGACACTGACTACCATCAGCTCCTCATGCCAGTGGCCAGTGACAAAGAAGTGAGTGTCCATACTGCTAGGGGACATCAATCTTAATTGCCACAGGTTGTTAGGTTAGTGACCCACATGGGTACAGGATAAGAATGTCTGGAAGGGCACTCCAAGGAGTCCCTGGGGTATCTCTTGATACTTCCATGGCTGGTAATAGCTGTTCACAGGCAAAGCACAAAGACCTCTCGGGGCACATGTCTCAGAGTGGTCAAAGTGCTGGCAGAGAGTGGAATGAATGCAGGGGAAGGAAACGAGGAGGGTCAATGACAACATCAGGACAAAAGTGATTATTTTACCACCTTCTTGCTTTCATCTTCTGGGTGACTCCAACAGGCCACCACAGGAAGCGGCCTCTCCCTGACTATAGTGGTGTCTCCCACCCAGGGAAGGGCTGAGGATAACTTTGTTCTCTAAGAAAAGTGGAGGTTCCCACGTTTGAGTGGAAGAGCTGGGACCACGGAAGGGAACAGCAGGCCTGAGCAGCACAGGGTGTGAGCTGTATTGGACACTATCCTTGCATGCCTCCTCAGGGTCCCTCAACTGCTTCCTTTTCAGTCTCTCTTGTTTGCCACCTCCCCCATGTCAAGTTGCCTCTTCATTTCTGGACATGCGTGAAATGCTGCTGTGGGAAGGAGATGAAAGGAAGTAGGGCAGCTAAGTTCCTCCTCTGTCCCTCCTACCATGGACTGCTCCCAGGTGTCTTTGTGAATCTTCTGGAAAAATCCATTTGCCAGACAGACATGCTTACTGAGCAACTGTGGTGTTTCTCTGTAGCTCACTGTGAAGTGATACCCAGCAAGGCAATGCACTGTGGGGTCAACTCCCAAACTGGCAGCTCTTTTGTTCTTGCCTTGGGCTATGTCTTCCAACCTTCATGAAAAATGTCCATAACAAGAAAATAATTGACAAGGTAGCAAGTTTGAATCTAGCAACCCAGAAACACAAAAGCTACCACTCCAGAGCAAAGCACATAGCCTGATGGGCAACTTGTGCTCAACACTAGCTCAGGCTGACCATGATTCACTTGGTTAATTCCGATCTAACTTTCCAACTTCTAATTTAGCAAGCACTTCCTGTGGGCTACTATATAAAGGAACCATGCTAGAAACTAGAGGTGGGGTAAGTAAAAAGGATAAACAAAGCACATTTTTCTGGCTTCAGAGAACATTCTGTGTTGTGAATGAGACAGACCTGTAAATTGCAAGCCACAGGTTAATAACAAACAAAGGGAAGCCAGGCATGCTGGCATATGCCTGCAATCCCAGTGCTTGGGAGGCTGAGGCAAGAGGATCACAAGTTCAAGGCCAGCTTGGGCTACATAGTGACACCCTATCTCAAAAACACAAAATAACAATAAGAACAATAATAAAAATAAAATAAATGGATATAAATTCAAAATAAAGGGAGTATCCACTTTGTGAAAGCTCATTGACCAGCACCCTCATAATCTACCTATTTTACTGCATGTATGTTTTACTTCAGTAAAGAGCTGATTTTAAAAACAAAGAGAAACTAAGTGACCTTGATGGCCAGTGTGTGTGTGGGGAAACACAACATGTGAAATTCCTTAAGTGAAACAAAAAGACCCAAAAGCTCACAATGGAGGGACCAGCTGTTTGATGTGGGTACTGGGGAGACAAAATGACCATTTCTGTTCCAGAGAGACCAAGGAGGGAGGTGCACTGGAGCCGAATTTCAAAAGATGAGGGCACTTTGAGGGACAGCCTGGCCTAGAGCTGTGGGGTAGACATGTGTGGCTCTGAGAAAGGCCAGGGACCCAGAGCAGCCAAAGGAGAAGACACATCCAAGACCTGGTTGTCATGGGTGTCAGGAGCCGAATTGTGTCCCCCGAAAGATATGCTGAAGTCCTAACTCCTGGTACCTGTGATTGTCACCTTATTTGGAACAGGGTCCTCAAAAACATAACAAGTTAAGATTGGGTCATTAGAGTGGGCCCTGATCCAAAATGACTGATGTCCACATAGAGAGAGGAAAAGAGACACAGAGACCCACAGGGAGAGGGTGGTGGATGAAGAGATCGAAGCAGTGCAGCACTGAGGAGTGGACCCAGGGCCTCCTACGTGCTAGGCAAGCGCTCCACCACTGAGTGTACCCCCGTTCCTTTTCTTATTTTTTATTTTGAGACTGTGTCTCACTGTTTCACAGGCTACCTCTGGCCTCAAATTCATGATCCTCTTGCCTGAGCCTCCTGAGAATCTGGGATTACAGGCATGTGCTATGGCACCAGGCTTATTTTTAATTTCTTGAGGAACCTCCATACTGGCAAACGATCCAATTTAAAAGTGTACAAAAGACTTAAAGAGGCACCTCATAAAAGAGGATACACAAATGGCTAATGGTCTCACAAAAAATGTGGTCACTTCTATTAGTTATCAGTAGACATACATAAGTCCCATGATTCTCCAATTCTATAGATTTTTCTGCATTGGGAACATATACACACAAAAGGCAGGTATTAAAAATGTCTGCAGCACTATTCCTAGTAGCTAAAAACTGGAAACAGCCCACACGTCCATCCATACTAGGAAGGACAGGCAAATGGAGGTTTATCCAAATAACAAGACATTCATTATAGGGTAATGAGAATAAAGGAACCTGAACTACATGAGCAATCTGGAATAACCTTACAAATATAAAGTTGAACAAAAGAAGGCAAGTATGGGCTGAGGATGTAGCTCAGTGGTACAGTGCTTACCTACTATGCACAAGGCCCTCGTGCAATCCCTAATGCTGCAAAAAAAAAAAAAAAAAAAGGTACAAAAAGAACATATTGTATGATTCTAATTATAGTAACTATAATAAAAGGTAAAATCAAGTTCTGCTATAAGAAGTCAAGAAAGCAGATGCTGGGCCAGGCACAACAGTGGACACTGTAATCTCAGTAACTTGGGAGGTGGAAGCACAAAGATTGCGAGTTTGAGGCCAAGGGCAGCCTGAGCAATCTAACAAGACCTTGACTCACAATAAAAAGAAAAAAACTGGGCTAGGGGTACAGCCCAGTAGTACAGCACTTGCAAAAGTATGTGTGAGGCCCTGGGTTCAAGCAAATACCATGAAAGGTGGGGAGGGGAGGGAGGGGAGGGAAGGGGGGAGAGAGGAGGGAGGAGGAGGGAAGGGGAGGGGAGGGGGAAAGAAAGGAAAGAAAGAAAAAAGAAAGAAGGAAGAAAAAGAAGAAAGAAAAAGAAAAGAAAAAAGAAAAGAAAAGAGGAAGGAAGGAAGGAAGGAAGGGAGGGAGGGAGGGAGGGAGGGAGGAAATCCTTGGGAGAACAGTAACTGGAAGGGGACTGGAGGGTGTGGGTAGGGGAAGCTGGCCATGTTTTATTTTTCTTCATGGGCAGCGGTTGGTTATTCAGGGTTTTCATTTTGTCTGCATTCACTGAGCTGCACACTCCTTTGTCCACTTTTCTCTGTGTACATGATACTTTATTAAAAGTTGAAATGGCCAGGAAAAGAGAGAATTCTTTCCTGGTGGTGGTGGCAGCAGTAGCAGCAGCGCCCAAGTAGCACTGATATCAACGCTTGGGTGGCAGTGTCCTCCCCAGGATGATCCTATGACATGACTTTGGGCATGGATGTGGCTGCCCAGTCTTCTCTGTTTTCACTTGTCCTCTGACACCTGTTTTCTTGCCTTTTCCAAGGATTCTGTGGACTACCCAAGATCCTTCCAGCATACCTTTTTTTTTCCCCCTCAAAATATCCAGGACTGGTTTTGTGCTGTTTCTGGTCAAGAACCTGCAGGAAGACTTGGGTATCCATTAGGAAAGGGATGTCAAAAGGCAGGGAAGGCCATGAAGCCAGGTGTCCGGGAGACAGAGACAGGAGAAGCAGCAGTTTGCATTCCTCCAGCTCTCTTAGGCCACAGGTGCTGTTAGGATCCTTCTAAGTCCCAGTAAGGAGGCTCAGCTTGTTCATTCTGTGGGATCACAGTAAAGTCCCACATGGGATAATCACTTAAGAAGTGAAAGCAAGGTAGCAACATTCTTCTCTGCTCCAGATGCAGAAGCTGGAAAGGAGATGTGGGCAGCTCACTGGGGTCCTGTGGCTACCAAACCAAAGCCACCAGCTCAGATGTACCCACCACCTTTTGCCCCTGGGATGCATAGACTTAACCCACTAGGTTCACTGATGCTCTCAGAATCCATCAGAGCTGGTCAGATAGTGCCATGTGGAAAATGCCCACAACATCACAAATGCCAGGTGGTGCCCATTAAACAGAAACCGCCACTGCACATTCACTCTCAGAGATGAGACTGTCACTGTGAGACCTGACACCATTTCATTTTGCCTCTGGCCTCATTCTTTGCCATTTTAAGTTTCCCTGGAGAAATGCTAAATAGATGTTTTTGTACCAGGACACTTCTGATGTAATTTTTAAAATGAAAATGAAAAAGGAGGCTCAAAATCCATTCTCCTCTTACTGAAATTCCCATTTTTGTGAAATTCGTACCCAGAGGATGATAGGCAGTATCTTATAAAGCATAGCCATTTTATCCACATAACTTATGTCTATGTAAATCTTCACTTCCTCTGGGGGACTGTCACAAAGATGACTTTTGATCCTCATAGGGGTCTACAATGTGGCCAAAGCAGACATCAGTTTCTTTGTTGTTGTTAGGTGCCATTGAGTCAGTATCCGACTCATAGCGACCCTGTGTACAACAGGAGAAACACTATTGTCAGTGCTTCTCTGCTGTTCATAGAGTTTTCGGTTTCTTTAGCAAATATTTATCAAGCATGTTCTATATGGAAGGCACTTGGAACAGAGGATTAGCCCCATTTTACAGCCAAGAAAGCAAAAGATGCCAGGAAAAGATAAATCATGTGTTCCAGTCCAGAGAACTGGTTAACATTAAAGCCAAAATTAGAATCAAGGGTCACCAACATAGGGCTTTTTCCACGGAGAATACTAGGGTAGCTGTCCGGAAATGATTCCTTGGTTTACTTGATGATTGTTTATATCTACCATTTGCAAGCTAAAACCTAAATTCCATGAGACATGGCCCTGGCCTATCTTGTCCCTGCCCAGCTCAGAGCTAACATATGAAAGAGCTCCAAGATGACATGGTTATTGAGCAAATTAATGCATGAGTGTTATACAAGCAGCAGAACAGAGATCCAGCCCCGCCCAGAGTACAGTGACATCAGCCCCACACCCTGACCCAAAGTTCTGGGACCTCACATGCTTAAGGTGATAATAGGGTAGCCACACCCTACTCTATCAGCATCACTCATTGAAAATCCTTCAGACCACTTTTGTGGTTCCACCAAAATGTCAGAATACCCTGCGTAACCCAGCAATATCGATGGTGGTTCCTAAGATCATTAAGTAGAAAGCATGTCACAGAATATTAGGCAAATGCTTTAGATCTCCAATGTAGACCAAAATACCTTGTCAAGTAGAAAATGGATGAACATGTCACCTTTTCTGCCGACACAGCAACAAGAAGAGACCAGGGTATCTGTCCATGTCGTTACAGTTAGCTCAGTTGGTAGAGTGCTGCTCTGCATTCTCTGAGGCCCTGGGTTTGATCCCCAGCACCCCCAAAAGGGGAGAAGGACGTGGCAATCCATTCTCAAAACAATCCCAAAACAATCAGCCACTGAAAACCCTATGAATAGCCGAGAAGCACTGACATAGTGCCAGGCATGGTACAGTGTCCGGGAGTATTTCATTCATAGAAACCCTGTTGTACCGAGGGTTTCTATCAGTCAGATCTGACTTGATGGCACCTTCCAACAACAACAAATAGTTTTGAATTATAAGAGTAATAAGGCTGATGTCTTGCTCCTGGGCCTTTGCCATACAGAAGTCAAGTCCTTTCCATCATGCTACTCAATCTCCCTTAGCTCCAACCCCTTTGCTCCAGCTGCTCTGCTCAGCTCTGCACCAGGCCATGGTCATTCTCTCAACCAGAAGGCATCCACAGCCTCTTCCTCAGTTTCTCTGTGCTCCCTCTTGCCCCTTGCAGACAAATCCTCTGCTGCATTTTTCTAAACCTCATTCCAAGACTAGCAACTTTCTGCTTAAACACCTTCAATGGGGCTCAGTGGGGAAATGGCAGATTCCAATTCAGGATGAACCTGGAACATTTTGTTGTGCTAAAAGGTAAACAAATTTTCAAAGAATGATGGGAAATTAAAAAAGACATAGGAGGCAGCTTAAAAGGAATCCTCCTACCCAAAGTTGGGGTAATTTGAGCACCAAAATATATGGTAGCTACAGAGAATAACCCATTGGATAAAACAGAAATCCATA
Organism: Pedetes capensis; assembly: GCA_007922755.1. Taxonomy (NCBI): domain Eukaryota; kingdom Metazoa; phylum Chordata; class Mammalia; order Rodentia; family Pedetidae; genus Pedetes; species Pedetes capensis. Next base: position 12,356 of record VMDO01003557.1, read on the forward strand.
GGCATATACTGATATAAATAGATAGATAGACAGATAGATAGATAAATGAAGGAAAGACATACAGTACAATGCCTATTGATAAATGTAGAAGGAATGGTGTAATTAGAAAATTATCACTTGGCAACTATTGAAGCAATAGCTGATTCAGGCAAGAATATCAAAGGATCCTGCCTGGCTTGGTGGCACACACCTATAATCCCAGCCCTAGGGAAGCTGAGGCAGGAGGATCATGACTTTGAGTTGTACCTGGGTTACACAGGGAGTTCAAGGCTAGCCTGGGATTCATAGCAAGACCTTGTCTCAACAAAACAAAACAAAACACAAAAAGAATATCTGAGCATCTTAAAACCAGTGTGTGGAGGTTTGTCCAGAAACAGAAGTTTATATAGCTTCAATGTGTCTCCCCATAAAAATATTTACTGATTACTTCTTAATAATTATAAAATTCATTCAGTTTACAGAGGAAAAATCTGGGGAAAAAAACATTTTAACCAAGTGATAAAAGTTACATCACTGATAATAGAACAAATCAACATTACGTGCCTCCTGATAAGATGTATTATGAAGGACATATTAAGTGTGTTGTTGAGTGTTCCTCCCCAAAATGCAGGACCTGAATCTGAACATAAGGAAACATCAAAGTGAGGCATATTCTACCATGTTACCATCTAATATTCATGAAAAAAACATCAAAGTCATGAAAGACATGGAAAAATGAAGAGTTGATCCATTTGAAACTAAAGTGACAAGATATGACAACCAAATACTACTGTATGATTTATGTTCCTCTAAAGGACATGTTAGGACAGCTGATAAAATGTAAGAGTGATCTATGCATTAGATGATGGTGTTGAATCAATATTTATGCTGTAAACATGTAGAGAATGTCTTGTTTTAGGCATATGCATGAAAATACTAAATGGCAATGGGATCCTGGCATGGTGGTGCATGCCTATAATCCCAGCGCTCTGAAGGCTGAGGCAGGAGGATCATGAGTTCAAGGCCACCTGGGCATGTAGCAAGACTCTCTCTCAAAATATAATAATAATAATGGACATTGCTTTATTATCTTACTCTTAAATAATGTACAATGTAATATATACAAATATAATACAGACAGAGAATGATAAGGCAAATGTAGTATATTAGTGATTGAGGGATCTGAGTGAAGGGTGCCTAGGAGTTTTTTGTGCTATTCTTATAACTTTCCTCTATGTTTGAATTTGTTTCAAAATAAAAAGTTTACTTCACAAATAGGACAAATACGAAGGAATTGCCATGTAAGGACCTTATTTTTGTTGTTATTTTTGTTGTTGTTAGGTGCCGTCTAGCTGGGTCCAATTTAGAAACTGTAAAAACATTATAAGTCAATGGAGAAATTTTAATATTGACTGGATATCTGATAGCAGTGAAGAACTGTTAAAATCTTAAGCATGTTAATGCCATCCTGATTGTACTTTTAAAAAAATCTTTAAAGAGATACATACTGAAATATTTATCAAGGGAAGCTAAAGATGACTAAGATTTAATTCAAATTAAGTGGGGAGGGGGCATAGATGGAATCTAAGAGGATCCCTGCTGACACTGGATGATGGGAACAAGGAGTTCATTATACAACATCTCCACTTCTGTATATTTTTAAATTTTCCATAATTAAAGATAAAATATCCAATCATTGATATTTTAAATGTTCCCTGTGTGTGGCCATGACAGAGGGCAGTGCTGTCTGACTTCAGAGGCAAAGGGGGCCCTCCTGAGTTCCAGAGAACCAAGCCCAGCAACGCAGCTACATATCCTAAACGTCTAGAGATGAGAAATAAAGAGATGTCAGGGTCCCTAGGGCACAGGGCTGGATCTATTTTGAGCACAGTCGTGGGCCTGTAAATCTAGATTCTCCTACACAGAACAGTTCAGGATAGCTGAACAGATTTGGGTTTTTTTTTTTTCTAATCACACAATCTCTTCAGCAGCAGCCACAAACTACAGGATGTTCCTGCAACCTAGGTTTTTCTTGCACAAGTCACTTTAGCTTAAAAATCTAGCAGCAAGAAAACAGACCAGAGAAAAGAGTGTACTAAGCAAAGAAAGGTCAAAAGGAGAAAACTGGTTACAAGGCCAAGGAAAAGACTGAAAAGCCACGAATTTGAGATCAATTAAGGAAACACTTAACTCCAAATTTAGCACACCAAGGCCAATTATAAATTTAAATGCTCAGTTTACAAGATGAGTTTAGAGATAATTTATGCAGGAATTAACTTCCTCCTTTCATGGCCTCTGGTATTATAAGCACTGACATTAACATTAGATGAAATAATCTTATGTAAAGGTGACTCCCACCAAGCTTTGATTGAAGTGCAAATGACAGCTAAACTGTCAAAACACATAGCAACCTACAGAACCAAAGGCCCTACATCACAGGGAGTCATAGGCTTCTGGGAAACAGTCTGCCTCCAAAACAACCATCATCTGTGCATGGCACATTCATTCCTTCATCCAGTCAACACAGCATTTCCTAAGGGTCTGACAAGTGCTGGGCTAACCACTGGGTTTAGAGCAGTGAATGATACAGACAGGGTTCAGACCTCCTTGGGGCAGCCACTCTCCTGGGTGCCTTGACACCCAACAGTAGGGAGCCTTCTGCCTCTCTACCATTTGGACCAAATGATGGAAGAATCTGAGACAGAGGCTGGAGACCCAACTCCTCATGGGGCACTGGGCAGGTATTAAGCATTGTTTAAAAAAAAAAAAAAATCTAGCGCTGGGCTCGGTGGCACACACCTGTAATCCCAGGGGCTCGGCGGTAGAAGCGGGAGGATCGGAAGTTCGAGACCAAAGATAGTCTGCGTAATTTAGCAAGACCCTATCTCAAAAAGTAAAAACAATGGGCTGGGGGCGCAGCTCAGTGGTCCAGCACTTGCAAAGCATGCAGGCGCGAGGCCCTGGGTTCAACCCCTAGTACCAAAAAAAGTGTTAAGCACTATTAAAGTTAATATTCCCCCACATGTCTGTCAGTTTGCTGTACTGTGGGAGCCTGTATGTTGCTGTGATGCTGAAAGTTATGCCACCAGGATTACAGATACCAGCAGGGTCACCCATGGTGGACAGGTTTCAGCTGAGCTTCCAGACTAAGACAGACTAAGGAGTAGGACCTGGAAGCCCACTCCCAAAACAATCAGCCATTGAAACCCCTATGAATAACAAAAAAACACTGTCAGATTTTGTGCCAGAAAATGAGCCCCCTAGGTTGGAAGGCACTCAAAAGATGACTGGGGAAAAGTTGCCCCCTCAAAGTAGTGCTGACCTTAATGACAGAAATGGAGTAAAGCCCCAGGGACTTCCACTTGCTGAGGTGGATGATTCAAAATGAGGAAGAACAACTGTAAACATGCACTAATAACAGGAATGTGGAATGTACATAGTATGCATCTAGAAAAATTAGAAATCATCAAAAGGGAAATGGAGCGCATAAACATCAACAATCTAGGCATCACTGAGCTAAAATGGCCTGGCCATGGGCCATTTTGAATCAGATAATCTTATTGTCTCCTATGCTGGGAATGACAAAGAGAAATGCATTCATCATCAAAAAAGACATCTCAAAATCTGTCCTGAAGTACAATTCTGTCAGTGAAAGAATAATATCCACATGCCTACAAGGAAGGCCAATTAATATGACTATTATTCAAATTTATGCACCCACCACTAAGGCCACAAATGAAGATAGGGAAGATTTTTACCAGTTCCTGCAATCTGAAATCAATCAAACATGCAATCAGAATGTAATCATTACTAGTGACTAGAATGAAAAATGTTGGAAATAAACAAGAAGGCTCAATAGTTGGAAAACATGGCCTTGGTGATGGAAACAATGCTGGAGATTGAGTGATAGAATTGTGTCAGACCAATGACCTTTTCATTGCAAATACATTTTTTCACCAACATAAATGATGACTATACACATGCAGTTCATCAGGTGGAACATACAGGAACCATATTATATTATGTGGAAAGAAATGATGGAAAAGCTCAATATCAAGTGTCAGAACGAGACCAGGTGCTGATTGTGGATCAGATCATCAACTGCTTATATGGAGGTTCAAACTAAAACGAAAGAAAATTAGAATAAGTGTACAAGAGCCAAGATATGATTTTGAGTATATCCCTCCTAAATTTAGAGGCCACTTCAAGAACAGGTTTGATATATTAGACACTAATGATAGAAGACCAGATGAGCAGTAGCATGACATCAAATACATCATTCGTGAGGAAAGCAAAAGGTTTTTAAAAAGACATGGAAAATAAAAAGACCAAATGACATGTCAGTAGACTCTGAAACTTGTCCTTGAATGTCAAGCAGCTAAAGTAAAAGGAAGACCTGATGAAGTTGAATAACAGAAGATTTCAAAGGACAGTTTGACAAGACAAAATCAAATATTATAATAACATGTGCAAAGAGCTGGGGATAGAAAACCAAGAGGGAAGAACATGTTCTGTTTTTCTCAAGCTTAAGAAATGAAAGAAAACATTCAAGCCTCTAGAGGCAATAGTGAAGGATTCTACAGGGAAAATATTAAATGACACAGGAAACATCAAAAGAAGATGGAAGGAAGTTATTGTATCAAAAAGGATTAGTGGATGACCAACCATTTCAAGAGGTTGCATATGATCAGGAACCAATGGGACAAAGGAAGAAGTGGAAGCTGCCTTGAAAGTACTGGCAAAACACAAGGCTCCAGGAATTGATAGAATACCAATAGAGTTGTTTTAACAAACGGATGCAGCACTGGAGATGCTCACTTGTTTATGCCAAGAGATTTGGAAAACAGCTACCTGGCCACCTTACTCGAAGAGATACATATTTGTACCTATTCCCAAGAAAGAGGATCCAGCCAGATGTGGAAATTATCGAACAATATCATTAATTTTGCACACAAGCAAAATTTTGAGAAAGATTCAAAAGTGATTGCAACAGTATACAGACAGGGAACTGTTGGAAAATCAAGCCAGATTCAAAGAGGGAGTGGAACCAGGGAAATCATTGCTGATGTCAGATGGATATTAGCTGAAAGCAGAGAATACCAAAAAGATGTCTATGTTTTATCGACTATGCAAAGGCATTCAACTGTGTAGATCATAACAAATTATAGAGAGCACTGCAAAGAATGGGAATACCGGAGCATTTAATTATATTCATGAGGAATCTGTACATGGGCCTGGAGACAGTTGTTCAAACAGAACAAGGAAATCTTCTGCTTGGTATAAAGTCAAGAAAGGTGTGCATCAGGGCTGTATCTTTTCACTGTACCTCTTCAATCTCTATGCTGAACAAATAATCCGAGAAGCTGGAATTTATGAAGAAGAATGCAGCACCAGGATTGGAGAAAGGCTCATTAACAACCTGTGTTATGCAGATGACACAACTCTGCTTGCTGAAAGTGAAGAAGATTTGAAATATTTACTGATGAAGATCAAAGAACCTAGCCTTCAGTACAGATTGCAACTGAACATCAACAAAACAAAAATCCTTACAACTGGGTCAGGATGCAACTTCACAATAAATGGAGAAATGACTGCAGTTGCCCAAGATTTTGCTTTCCTTGGTTCCACAGTCCACACCCACGGAAACAACAGTCAAGAAATCAAAAGATGCACTGCATTGGGAAAAGCTGTTGCAAAAGACCTCTTTAAAGTGTTGAAAAGTAAAGCTGTCACAATGAAGATGAAGGTGTGCCTGACTCATGCCATGGTATTTTCAGTCACATAATATGGTTGTGAAAACTGGTCAATGAACAATGGAGACAGTAGAAGAATTGATACTTTTGAATTATGGTACTAGGGATGAATACTGAATATACCATGGACTGCCAAAAGAACCAACAGATCTGTTCTAGAAGTGCAACCAGAGTGCTCATTGGAAGCAAGGATGGTTATACTGCATGTAATATATTTTGTTCATGTCATCAGAAGGGACCAATCCCTGGAGAAGGACATTATTTTTGGGAGAGTGGCAGATCAGTGAAAAAGAGGGAAATCATCAACTAGATGGATTGACACAGTGTCTGCAACAATGGGCTTAAACATAAGTAAGATTGTGTGCCTGGCACAGAATAGGGGTATGTTTTGTCATGTTATACATAGGGCCACTATGAGTTGGACCTGACTTGATAGCACCTAACAAAAAGAAAGTTAATACTGATGTTAATAAGTTTTATTTTTTAAGCACTTCTTCCGAAGTTTATCCTTCTGTAAATAACCATAAATATTGAGGGATGGGGTGGTTTGACCCCCATAATTGGCAGCTGTTGGATGCTCCCTTGCTACCCTGGATGTTTGAGTAAAAGACTCTCAATTTAGCAACCAGCCAAACTACACTTATACCAGCATCAGTGATTTTGAATACTTCATAGGTGCCTTGGGAAGGCATGTGACAACTGCGACTGCAGCTCCAGCCATGGTTGTTTCAAACACTTTGTAATTTTCATTGGACTTTTTGTTATAACATACCTTGGTGAGCTCTACATGACCCTGTGACCAACCCAAGCCAGAGAAGGAGTACTTCTGCTGGTGGCCCAGCAAAGGGACTGTTGTGATTGGTGCAAAAGGAACTATGCCATGATTGATGCAAAGACAAACCTTCATTTGCATAAGAAGTTTGTTGTAATTGGTGCAAACATCCCTTCTCTGACTATATAAGCAGGCTGTTTGGCTCACCTAGTGAGCCAGTGGTGTACGCACTCCTGTGGTGCCCCCTGGTGTTGCAACATTAGATCCAATAAAAGGCTTCTCTCAAGTGGTCTTTTTGTCTACTTTTAGTAGTGCAGCTGAGCTGCTAACACAAAGAAAGCAGTAGCATAGAGAGCAGAAGTGATGGCAGTGGCAAGGGACAGCAGAGGCCACAAGACCAACAGCGGCAATAGCAGCAGCAGACAGGCAGTGATAGCCCTCTTCCACATGGTAGCAACAGTGACAGCAGCCATAGCAATAAGAAGAGTAACACTAGAAGGCATCATTTGCCACCCCTGCTGTGTCTCCCATTTGTCTGCTGTCATCACTCACTGCTATCAAATGCTCAGGGACACAGTCACTGCCAAAGACCAGCATTTGAAGAACTTCTCCTTGCCAACCCATGATTTCTGTCCAGGTAGAACAAAAGGACCCCAGCCAGCTGACTGGAACACACCCTGTCAGCAGGGAGGGTCTACCCATGATAGGGTTCCTGAACTACAAAGGAGAGTCCACAGCCTGGCCACTTCCCAAAGAGGCCTCAACTATGTCTTCTTCATCCTCTGGCATAGCCAGCCCTGCTTTCCAGAATTATGCCTGCTAAACAAGAGTTAGCCTGCAGCCATAGCCTTGTGGCATCTGATCCCGTCAGATCTCAGAAGCTAAGCAGGGTCGGGCCAGGTTAGTACCTAGATGGGAGAGTGCCTGGGAACACCAGAAGCTGTAGGCTTGGGAGAAGGACCTGGAAACCCCCTCCCAAAAGTCAATCTGCCATTGAAAACCCTATGAACAGCAGAGAAGCACTGACAATAGTGTTTCTCCTGTTGTATGCAGGGTCGCTATGAGTCGGATACTGACTCGACGGCACCTAAAAACAACAACAACAAACAAGAGTTGGGTTGGGATTTAGCTCAGTTGGTAGAGCACTGTGCTGCAGTCTCTGAGGTCCCGAGTTCAATTCCCAGTACCGCAAAAATGGGAGAAGGGCCTGGCAATCCACTCCCAAGGCAATCCCGAAACAGTATGCCATTGAAAACCCTATGAGGGTCGCTATGAGTTGGATACCGACTCGACAGCACCTAACAACAACAACAACAACAAACAAGAATTAGGGAAGGGTTAGATAGGAGGCTCTCACTAGTTAAGCTCAATTCCCAGCAACACCCTTGCATTCAGAAACATCCCTTTCACTTATGAAACCATTTACCAAGTACTTCTCCCTATTTTTTTTTTCAAACAGCCAACCAGGGTTGTTTACAGATATGGAACATCAGGCCACAGGGGTTTGGAGCTTTTCTCCTACCTTGAGCAAGGCTCACCTGAAGATCTTGTGGAAATTGAGTGTGACTTTGAGGATAGACATCGTGGTTCCCGCCTTGCTCTCTCTTGCATCACTCTCCCCTGGGAAAGCTGGCAGCCATGTTATGAGAACACTCAAGTAGCCCTTTGGAGAAATCTATAGAGCGAGGAACTGAGGCCTCCTGCTAATTACCAGCATCACTGTGCCAGGCATGTGAATGATCCCCTTTGGAAGTGGAGTCTCCAGTCATAGTTAAGCCTTCAGATGAATATGGCCCCTCATGACAGATACTGAACTGGAAGCACCCAAACTGTCCATCCACTTACAAATTCCTGATCCACAGAAACTGTGAGATAACGCTTGTTATTGTCTTCAGCTTCTAAATTTGGAGGTGATTTGTCATGCAACAGTAGATAATCCACAGAGACACTGAAGAAGCCACTCTGATGAGGAAGAGTCCAGCCTTTAGAAAGGATGAGGCAAGCTATGAGGGACAAAGCAACATCCCAGTGAGGAGAGATGTTGCCTGGAATACTATTTCAACTCAACAGAAGAAGAATTTTCTAACAGGCAGAGGTGTCCAAGGAAAAATTGGGTTGCTGTGCAGAGAGAGGTTTGCTCTCCGTTATATGAGAATTGCATGCTTTGAGGCATGTAGTAGCAGAGCTGAAAAGTGCTACAGGAGGATGGTGATATACACAGAAATGGTGGCTGGATGGTTATGTTCCTTTCCAGGGAGGGATGTAGCTCTGGAAGAGTGCTTACCTAGAGTGCATGAGGCCGTGGACTTCATCTCCAGTACTGGGGGAAAAAAAAAGTTCCTTTCCTACCTAGAGATTCTTTTGCTGCTATTCCATGCCCCATCACCAGGGACTGAAAAGTCTCAGCTTTCCAGGCACTGATGACATGTTTGTGTAGCATATAGCCAGTTAACAATTTCAGGGCCATGATTTATTGTGTGCTGGGCCTCCTTAGAGGAAACAGATGAAATCTGAGCTACTGTTCCTGCCTTCAAGCAGCCACAGGTGCACATAAGGACATGTTGCCACCAAGGACAAACTAGGGCTGAAAGGGGAGGGGAGGCAGAAGGCCACAGTCTGAATCCAGGGATACTGTCTAGAAGGTTGCAAAGGTAGGTTTGAGGCACTCGGGTAAACACAGACATGACAGAATCTGCCTGGAGGTTAAGAGTGCCCCAATCAGCCAATGTGGTGGTGCACACCTGTAATCCCAGCACTCTGGAGGCTGAGGCAGTAGGATTGTGAGTTCCAGGTCAGGCTGGGCTACATAATGAGACTTGGTCTCAAAAAACCAAACCAAACCAAACCAAACCAAAACAAAATAGAATGTCCTCATTCCATCTCTTGAAGGCAAAAGCTCAAAAAACCAATAGACAAAATAAATTCCAACGTGGGAGACCTGCAGGATTCAGAAGAAGAAAATTGCTTCTATGCCTGTCTCTAGCCAAATAGTTTCATTTTCTAAACATGGAAAATTTGAGAGGTGCTTTTCTCCTCATAGCATGTGAACCACTCAGCAAAAGGTGGTGTCTCCACTCAGTCTGTTGCAAGTTGCCCAAGACTGGGAAAACGAACATGGTATCAGCCCAGTTCCCATACTTCCCTGGGCTCAGGAGCAAGGGCCCTCACCATCACTGGGGCAAATCCAGTAGGATGGCAGGTCTATCACTGCACCTCTGAAGTGCTTCCAAAGGCCTGCGGCCCCAGAGGTAGGAAGCCAGTGGACCAGAAAAAGCAACCCACATTCATTTGCTGCCAGATCAGCCACTGGCTTCTAGCCTCCTGTGTGTTGATGTCCAAGCCACTAAGTCAATGAACATCTCTTGAGTCCCTTGATGTGCCAAGCCCACTGCCAAACAGAGGCCACTTGCTTTGTTTGAGGCAGGGTCTTGTTATGTAGTCCAGGCTGGCCTCGAACTTGTGATTCTCTTGCCTCCGCCTCCCAACTGTTGGGATTACACAGGTGTGTGCTACCACGCCTGGCTCCAGAGATCATCTTTGATATCTCTTTTTCCACTTCTTCCAGCTGGTTTTCTATCAAGATTTTGGGAAGATGGGGCCAGAAGGAACCCCGGAAACCACTTTGCCCATTCTGGTTTTACTGATGGTTGCTGGAAAGGTGGGTAGTGACAGACTAAAGCATTTCCCCAATTCTTAACACTCTTGTGGTTTTACTATGACACATCCACATCCCTTGTCATGGGTCTTCACAGGATCACTGCATAGAGTGGGGAGTGGGTGTCTTCCCTCCCCACTGACGTGAAACGGAACATCTGCCTTGATTTGGCCAATGAATGTGGACCAGAGTGAAGGTCAACACTCTGCTTGCTCAGCGTGCTGTGGTCCCCACTCACCCTCCTGTGCTCCTGCCATCACAGTAACAGGACACACCTCACTAGCCTGCTCTTCTGAGGCAGAGGAGGGTCCCAGGTGCTGCTGCCTGAAGTGGCCCTGCCCCAGCCACCTGCAAGCACTCAAGCAAGGCCAAGCCACTGCAGCTCAAACCTCTGAGTTTAAGCCACCTCCAGGTGACCTGTTTTGGAGCTGCTTGACCCAGGAGCATGGTGAGCTGAGGATCCAGTCCTAGCTCTCATCTCACCACTCTTCTGTCAGGGTGCACAGAGTCCATTGTCACTGGAGTGGCATTGGAGGAAGCGATCTGCAAGAGATGGTGCTGGAGAGGCAGAGGACAAGGCTGGTCCTGATGGTGAGCTGTGGTTGTATACATTCAGGATGAATGGAAGATGAAAAGGGGACTCTCAGTGTCCATACGTGAGTCTCTGCCAGCAATCTTTGTCAACAACTGTGGTGTCTGCCTTTGATCCCCACCCACCTTTTCACAGGCTATCACCAGCATTCTGTGGGGAAGCAGGGGCTTTATAGCTAGTTAGGGAAGCCTGGAGATTTGAGCAGATATCTTAGAAGTCTATGCCCTTGGATTTAGCCATCCACAGTCTCAGATGACGAAGTTCCAGCTGGGTTTTGAAAGCAACACTTCATCATATCTAATTGTTGTTGTTGTTAGGTGCTGTGGAGTCGGTATCCGACTCATAGCGACCCTCATGGGGTTTTCAATGGCTGAATGTTTCAGGATTGCCTTGGGAGTGGATTGCCAGGCCCTTCTCCCAGTTTTGCAGTGCTGGGAATTGAACTCGGGACCTCAGAGACTGCAGCGCAGTGCTCTACCAGCTGAGCTAAATCCCAGCCTGATCATATCTAATTAGTATAGGTGTTTTTCAAAAGGGTTGGATTTTATTCAGGATTTATTCTCGGCTGTGGTACACACCTGGAATCCCAGCAACTTGGCAGGAGAATCACAAGTTCAAGGCCAGAGGCAATCTGTACAACTTAGTGAGACCCTATCTCAAAATAAAAATAAAAAGAAGAGGATGCGGGTATAGTGCAAAGGTGGGGCACTTGTCCAGCATGCATGAGGCCGTGGGTTCAACCTCCTAGTACTGGGAAAACAAAACAAAGCAAAACAAAAACCAAAGGGTTGTATTTTCACCCATATGTATATAGTCAAAGACCTACAGCCATACTACTGCGGCATCCCATCCTGCCAGATCTTAGAAGCTAGGCAGGGTCGGGCTGGTTAATACTTGGATGGGAGACCGCCTGGGAACACCAGGTGCTGTAGGCTTGGGAGAAGGACCTGGCAACCCACTCTCAAAAAACAATCAGCCATTGAGAACCCTATGAATAGCAGCGAAGCACTGACAATAGTGTTTCCTCTGTTGTACATAGGGTCACTATGAGTCGGACAGCGACTCAACAGCACCTAACAACAACAACAGCAATATGATCAAAAGATCTTTGACACTTGGGTTCCAAGACCATTCTATGGGTAAAGGACTGTCTCTTCAACAACTGGTGCTGAGAACATGGGTATCCACATGCAAAAGAATGAAGCTGGCAAAAGGCTGAGGCAGGAGGACCTCAAGTTCAAGGCCACCCTGGACTACAAAGTAAGTGACAACAAACAAACAAGCAGAATGAAGTTGGACTCTTATCTGACATCATATACAAAAATTAACTCAAAATGGATTAAAGACCTAAACTTAAAACTATAAAACTCTTAAAAGAAAACATAGGGGGAAAGCTTCATGACATTAGACCTGGTGTTGACTTCTGAGTTAAGACACCAAAAGCAGAGGCAACAAAAGATAAAACAGACAGATGGAACTATGTCATGAAAAAGCACTTGTTCACCAAAGGGCACAACAGAGTGAAAAAGAAACCTACAAACTAGAGGAAAATATTTTCAAACCATATAAAGAGTTATTGTCCAGAGTATATGAAGAACTGCTACAACTCAACAATAGACAAATAACTGATTTAAAAATGGACAAAAGATTTGAATAGACATTTCTCCAAAGATGATACACAAATGATCAACAATTTCCAGGCATGGTGGTGCATGCCTGTAAATCCAGCACTCAAGAGGCTGAGGCAGAAGGATTGATGTGAGTTGAAGGCCAGCCTGGTCTACATAGCAAGTTCCAGGACAGCCTGGGCTACACAGTGAGACCCTC
>VMDO01003557.1:25033-140806 GCA_007922755.1 Pedetes capensis
AAAAAAAAAAAAAAAAAAAAAAAAAAAAAAAAAAAAAGAAAGAAAGAAAGAAAAAAAGAAAAAAGGAAGTAATAAATGTTGGCAAGGATGTGAAAAAATTAGAACCTTCATGCAAAACTACTCATGGGAATATAAAATAGTGCAACTGCTATAGAAAATACTATGGAGGTTCCTCAAAAAATTAACAAGAGAACTACCATATGACATAGGGATTGAACTTCTGGATATGGATACAAAAGAATTTAAAGCAAGGTCTTGAGGCAATATTTGCACAACTATGCACTATTTGCAATATCCAAGAGGTGAAAGCAACTCAAGTGTCCATCAACAGATGAAAGAATAAACAAAACATAGTCTATACAATGGAATATTATTCAGCCTAAAAAAGGAAAGAAATACTGGCACCTGCTACAACATGGATGAATCTTATAGATACTATGCTAAGTGAAACAGGCCAGTCACAAAAAGACAAATACTCTATGATTCCATTTTTATGAGGTCTAAAGTAGTCAAATTCATAGAAACATTAAGTAGAATGAGAGTTACCAGAGGCTGAGAGAAGAAGGTGAAGGGGAGGAGTTGTTCGATTAGTATAGACTTTCAGATTTGCAAGACAGAAAAGTTCTGGAGATCTGTTTCACAACAATGTACACATACATCACAATACTGAAACTGCAATGTAACTGTATGCAACACTACTGAACTGCACATTTAAAAATAATTAAGATAAAGCTGGATGTGGTGGCACACACCTTAGTCCCAGACACTTGGGAGGCTGGGGCAGGAGGACTGTTTGAGCTCAGAAGTTCAAGGCCAAGCTGGGCAATGGGTGAGACCCCTTCTCTTAAGAAGTAAAAAAATAAAAAATAAAAATATGATAGTAAGTTTTATGTTATATGTTTTTATGATAAAGAGAATAAGGACAGAAACAGGGAGGGGCTTGATTTTCCACTATCTTTACATCCTAGTTGTTGCTGTTGTTAGGTGCCGTCGAGTCGGTATCCAACTCATAGCAACCCTGCATACAACAGGGGAAACACTATTGTCAGTGTATCTCTGCTGTTCATAGGGTTTTCAATGGCAGATTGATTTTTGGGAGGGGGTTTCCAGGTCCTTCTCCCAAGCCTACAGCTTCTGGTGTTCCCAGGTGGTCTCCCATCCAAGTACTAACCAGGCCCGACCCTGCTTAGCTTCTGAGATCTGATGGGATCGGATGCCACAGGGCTACAGCTGCAGGCTTACATTCTAGAGGATATCATAATCCAGCAATGTCTAGACACGGATATGAAGGATGTGATTCCATATATGATCTGATGTTGTTTGTTGTTAGGTGCCATAGAATTGGGTCCGACTCACAGTGACCCTATGTACTACAGAGCAAAACATTCCCCAACACTGTGTCATGCCCAGCATTATTGTCAGTGGTTCTTTGCTAGTCATAGGGTTTTCAGTGGCAGATTGTTTCTGGAGTGGATTGTCAGGTCCTTCTCCCCAGCCTGCAGCACCTGGTATTTCCAGGCGGTCTTCCATCCAAGGACTAACCAGGCCTACCCTGCTTAGCTTCCAAGATCAGGCAGGAAAGGATGCCAGGGTGCTATGGCTGCAGACCATTTCTACCTAGCAGTTAGATAACTGGGACCTTAGTGCAAAGGGTAAATCAGATGAACCTCTAACTCAAGCACATTGATTATCAAAGCTCTGAGGAAGGAAAGGGAGTCAGGCTGGTATATTAACTAAGTACAACAGCTCCGGACTTAGCAGACCTGGGCAATTCAGATTAAGAGTAGTGAAATCTTGGACAAGTCTCTTTTTTTAATTATTATTATTATTATTATTATTATTATTATTATTATTTTGCAGTACTTAGGGGTTGAACTCAGGGCCTCGTACATACTTTACAAGTGCTCTACCACTGGATTGCACCCTAGCCCCTTTTTTATTTTCTATTTTGAGACAGGGTCTTACCAAATTACATAGGTTGCCTCTGGCCTTGAATCTGCAATCCTCCTACCTCTGCCTCCCAAGTCGCTGAGATTATAGACATGCACCACCACACTTGGCTTTAGACGAGTCCTCTTAATCTCTCAGGACACTTTTCTCCATCCTAGCCCTAGCCACCATCTGACTGTTGCCCCATGTGGTGCCTGGGAGTCCAGCCATGCCCTCTCTGAATCACAACAGAAACTGAGAGTGATCATAAAACCACAATTGATTTAAGCCACCAGGCAACTGATAAACCTAGTGGATGGGGGTAGCTGACTTTGCTAACCATTGTAGTAATTGGCAAGTGTCTGATTACAAAAGAACAGCATGTGAGGCCCCCAGAGCCAGCATTCCTGCTACAGGGTCCCATGCAGAGCCCAACCTACTAAAGCTCTACTTCCTCATCTCAAATATGAGAATTAAAAGTCCAGGGTTTACGCTGAGGATTAAGTTGGATAATGAAGAGAAGAGAGCGAGGCAGGTGATTTCTCCTGAATAAAGGGTACAGGAAGGAACCAAGAGAGATGGGAGATCCCTGCAACCCTCCCTGGATGCCTTCATGTGGCAGGCAGATCTCTAAGTGGGACAGAGCAGCACTAAACCAGAGGATGTCTGGGAGGGATGGGTTAGTGATGGGAGCAGAGATACTGATTCCAGCACTAAGAGGGGCGGCTCTGAGGGTGTGGTAGAATTTTGCCAAATCCAGAGAGCACTGGGGTCACATCTCAGCTCAGCCGCCCACTAGCAGTGACTCTGCACAGGGATGCATGCCAGCTTTCGCATTTGTCACCAGACATAACTTCCTTCTCCTTGGGTTGTTATCTAATGGGGTGAGACATGCTTAAGGCCACGGACACCATTATGCACTGCTCTAATTTGGTCATATTAAAATATAAAGTAGAACAAGGGGAAAAAATACAGGGGACTATTTCAGTCTAAAGTTTTGTGTCATAAATTGAGTTTTTCATCGAGGAGTCAAAGACCTTAAATTCAGATAGGACAGCCTTTACCCAACCCACGAAGATACAGGGTCAGACAACAGTGAGACTTTGGACGTGTGTCTCTCCTCTTTTCAAAGATTCTTAAGTCAAAATTATTGTTGTTAGGTGCTGCTGAGTTGGGTCAGACTTAGGACTATAAGAATTCAAAGCAAAATTTCTGTTTCCATAGCCTTATCTTAGCATAATTAACATCTGGTGACATCAGGTGGTCTCCTAGTTACCATGCAAAGTAGTGATCTACTACCTAGGTTAACAGTCCCCCACTTACTAGTAGGTATCACCCAGGGCAACCTACTTGACCTTCTAAACACCTATTTCCTCATTTCAAATGTGAGAATTAAAAAATCCAAGTTTATTTTGAGGCTTAAGTTGGATAATGAACATAATATGCTTACAACATTGTTGTTAGGTGCCATCATGTCAGGTCTAACTCATAGTGACCCTATGTACAACAGGATGAAACATTCCCCAACACTGTGTCATGCCTGGCACAATTGTCAGTGCTTTTCTGCTATTCATAGGGTTTTCAATGGCAGATTTTTTCTGAAGTGGATTGCCAGGTCCTTCTCCCTCGCCTGCAGCAGCTGGTATTCCCAGGTGGTCTCCCATCCAAGGACTAACCAGGCTGACCTTGCTTAGCTTCTGACATCAGGCAGGATCTGATACCTGGGTACTATGGCTGCACACTCAAAGTATTGTTGTTGTTAGGTATTGTCAAGTTATGTCCAACTCATAGCTACCTTCACAGAGTTTTCAATGTCTATTTGCTGGATTACTTCGGGAGTGGATTGCCACATCCTTTTCCCATTTTTGTGGTGCTGGGAATTGAACTTGGGACCTCAGAGACTGCAGACAGGTGCTCTACCAACTGAGCTAAATCCCAGCCCCTTTTTATGGTATTGTAAGTATTTAATAAAGCTGCAGGAAAGATTTAAAGGATCTATGACCTGCATTTCTGTCTTTGTCACCCTGGGAGAAGCCAGACTAGACACCACAGTGGTATGGCTGCAGGTAGTACAATGTATGTTGTTGTTAGGTGCCATCAAGTCAAATCTGACTCATAGCGACCCTATATGTACAGCAGATTGAAACACTTCTCAATTCTGTGCCAGGCACAGGATCTTATTTATGTTTAAGCCCATTGTTGCAGACACTGTGGAATCCATCTGTGGAGGGTTTTCCTCTTTTGCATTGACCTGCCACTCTCCCAAACATGATGTCTTTCTCCAGGCATTGATCTCTCCTGACTACATGTCCAAAATATGTAAGATGCAGTCTGGCCATTCTTGCTTCCAATGAGCACTCTGGTTGCACTTCTTCTAGGACAGATCTGTTAGTTATTTTGGCAGTCCATGGTATATTCAATAGATGTCTCCAGCACCATAATTCAAAAGCATCAATTCTTCTCCTGTCTCCCTTATTCAATGCCCGGCTTTCACAACCATATGATGCGACTGAAAATACCATGGCATGAGTCAGACGCACCTTTGTCTTCGATGTGACATCTTTGCTTTTCAATGTATTGTTGTTGTTGTTGTTAGGTGCCATCGAGTCAGTATCCGACTCATAGCGACCCTGTATACAACAGGTGAAACACTATTGTCAGTGCTTCTCTGCTGTTCATAGGGTTTTCAATGGCAGATTGAATTTTGGGAGGGGGTTGCCAGGTCCTTCTCCCAAGCCTACAGTACCTGGTGTTCCCTGGTGGTCTCCCATCCAAGTACTGACCAGGCCCAACCCTGCTTAGCTTCCGAGATCTGACGGGATTGGATGCCACAGGGCTATGGCTGCAGGCTTTCAATGTATAGAAGGGTGAAATAGGATGCTGAGGTTGCATGACAGTTGGGAATCATGATATCATGTAAATGGTCACCCACATCTATACTTAATAATTTTAAAGGACCCAAAACCAACAAATGTATATCTGGCTCACTCCTTCCAGGGCTGGGGTTTAGCCCAATTGGTAGAGTGCTTGCTCTGCACACTGAGGCCCTGGGTTAAATTCTCAGCATTGCAAAAACAGAAGAAGGATCTGGCAGGCCACCCCTGAAACAATCAGCCACTGAAAACCCTATGAGTAACAGAGAAGCACTGACAAAGAGCCAGGCATGGCACAGAGTTGGAGAGTGTTTTGTTTTGTTATAAATAGGGTCACTATGAGTCAGACCTGACTGGATGGCACCTAACAACACCAACAACCTTCCAGGCAAATGAAGGATCCAGGAAGGCTTAAGCATCGTTCAGTTCAACAAACATGTCCTGGCTCCTCTTCTCCCAGCTGATGCACCTCTAAGAGAACAACCAGGCCATTCTATTGAGTGAGAGGAAAAGGTGAGGTAAGAGTGTTAGGTCAAGTCCTAAAGCTTGGAGAAGAAAGAGAAAACTAGAGGGAAAAATATCATCCTATATTTTGGGTCCATTACTCTAGAATATTTTTTAAAACAGAAAAAAAAAATGTAGTAAAGTCTCTGTTGGAAAACAGAGACTGTGATGGTCTGGAATTCTATCTTCCCCAAAGATTCATTTCCCCTGTGGACCATCTTGCATTTGTCTCCCTTTGGATCCCTGTTATCCTATAGATAACACTAGAGTTGGGCTATACCTTAGGAGTCTTTACTTATCTCTAAATCAAACAAACACAAATGTTTCATTGTTCCTAGAGCTAAGGAATTTATATATTTAAAAATACTGCTGGGCGAGGTAGCCTATAACCCCAGTGACTCAGGAAGTGGAGGCAGGAGGATTGCAAGTTCAAGGCTAGAAGCAGCCTGTACAACTTAGTGAGAGCCTGTCTCATAATTAAAAAAAAAAAAAAAAGAGTAAAAAATAAGCTAGAGGTGCAGCTCAGTGGTAAAACGCTAGCAAAGCATGCATGAGGCCTTGGGTTCAACTCCCCAGTACCTAAACAAACAAACAAAAAGCTTCTCCACTTGCAAAGGGGTTATCCTGATCAATCCATCACCAGTTGCATTAACTGCAACTAAACTACCAAGCGTCCTAGCTAAGGTATGGCTGACTAGGAGCTGGGACTCATGGCTGCTGCCCAAGCATGATGGGAGAGTTTTCTACATTTCAGTAGCCCCAAAAAGATCAAAACTCATAGGTCCAAGCAGGGGTTATTATTTTGTTGTTTTGTTTTGTTTGTGCAGTACTGAGAATCAAGCCCAAGGCCCTGTGCATGCTAGGCAAGTGCTCTACCACTGAGCTAACATCTGTGGTACTTGAGTTTTTTGTTTGTTCGGTATTTTGGGTTTTTTTTGAGACAAGGTCTTGCTATGTAGAGCAGACTGGCCTTGAACTTGAAATCCCCCTGCCTCTGCCTCCAGAATGCTGGGATAAAAGTATAGTTTCTATTGACTACATATCGCCTTTTCACCATTATAAAGTTGCAAAATGGCAAGTTGAACCATCATAAGTTGGGGACCATCTCTATATGTATACATATGTACATAATACATATATACATCAAATAAACATATAAATATACATTATTTTCTAGCTTCATAAAAAACAAATACATATTTTGTCCAACTTTTATTTAAAAATATATAAATATATTTACATTTCCTAGCTCTATGGAGTAAAAAGACCTAGAAACAATGACCCCCTGGTGGCAATGACCCTTGGTGGCCCTCAAATTTTGATCTCCAAATACCATGTCCAACCCAAAAAGAAGTGCATCCCTTGGAAAAATGACTGACTCCTGGGCTGGGACAAGATAAAAACAAGAAAGGCCTGAAACATCTTTTCAAGCCAGACAGCAAGGAAGCTAGCAATACTATTCAGATCCTTTGCAAAGGACTCCAGAGACAGCTTGAACAGGCTCCCACTGATCAAAGACCAGGCAGGACAATGTGAGCAGCATGCAGGGCAATAAACACGTCGAACATGTTCATATCCATGAAATAATCATGATACTTAAGAAAACAAGTTCAAAAGCCAGGCGCGGTAGCACACTCCTATAATCCCAGTGGCTCGGGAGGTGGAGGCAGGAGGATCACAAGTTCGAGACCAGAGGCAGTCTGCATAATTTAGAGAGACTTTGTCTCAAAAAAGTAAAAAAAAAAAAAAAAAAAAAAAAAAAAAAAAAAAAAAAAAAAAAAAAAAAAAAAAAAAAAAAAAAGAAAGAAAGAAAGAAAACAAGTTGAAGGCCAAAGGCAAGCTTGCAAAACTTAGCCTCTGCCTCAAAATAAAAAACAGAAAAGGAGCTAGGGATGAAGCTCAGTGGTACAGCATGACTCTGGAATTAAGGCTGCCTGGCTAGGATCTCGGCGGCAATGAGGGGACTCCTCCTGGCTGAGGGCATGGCTGGCGTGAAGACCCTAAAGGAAGAATACAAAACATATGGCTTATGGAGGGGGAGGAAGGCAAGTCAGGCTCAAGAAAGGTCACAGCCAGGGGAAGGGGAAAGACAGGAGAGAGGTGGAGACTGGGCTTGGAAGGACAGTGAGTGCTGCACCTGGGGTACAGGCTGCACCTGGGAAGTCACATACTATATTAACGCAGCACCGGCTGCTGCATCAAAGGACAATGCAATTGGCAGCATCCCCTGCAAGCTCAGGAATGCCATCTGCCCCTTTCTTGGTTTCAGGCAATGGCCCAGCAACGCAGATCAAACGATGTGAGTCAAGGTTGTTAAATCAGCGTTAAATGTGCAGAGCTGCGGCTGAGCATGTGATGAGGTGCCAGGACAGGAGTGGCATCGCTGTGTGATCAGAACTCGGAGTGCTCTTAAACTCAAGAACAGACACAGGAAAGAATGGCGTGTAAAAGAAAAAAGCATGTAGCATTCTGGGTGGCTACAAACCTCTCTGGCAGTTTACTCCCTGGGTATGAGCGTGAAGGGAGCTTCTTAAAGCCACATCTCTGTGTGGGGACACCTGGTGTGTGATTCAGCACGCATCAAGATGCCAATTTTGATTTTGTTCAGGGGTGGTTCTTACCATCTCCTCCTCCCCACATGTCAGTATCCAGCACAGTCATCCCAGGCAACAGGCCTTTTCTTCTTTCCCATTCAGATAAAAAGATACTGGTCTTGTTCTAAAGAACCGTACGCCCTTTGCATTGGCCTGTCTTTCTTTTCCTTTCTTTTTTTCAGACATGGTCTTGCTGTGTAGCCCAGGCTGGCCTGGAACTCATGATCCTCCTGCCTCCACCTCCTAAGTGCTGGGATTACAAGTGTGTATCACCATGCCGGGCTCACGTGTTTGTCTTACTTTTCTGGGACAGTTTGCCAACTATATTCCAGAATACTACAGGAAAAATGAAAGCCATATACTAGAATATTCAGCTCCCAAGAGCTCCCCAACGCACTTGGCCTGAACTGCTAGGATTCATGAACACTTCCCTCCTTCTCCTGCCCTCCAGGGATCTGACACCAGTACACACCGCCTTGCATGTTGTTGGCAGTTCTTTGCCGTTAGGTGCTGTTGAGCCAGATCTGAGTAATAGCACCTCTATGCACAGCAGAATGAAACACTATCCAACACCTTGCCATGCACACAATCTTTTTATGTTTGACTCCATTGTTGAAACCACTATATTTCTTCTTATTTTGAGTGGTGCCACATCAGCAAAAGGAGGTCCCAAGGGCTTTACTACATTCCCATCATTAAAGCTGACTCTACTTTGAGGGTCTGCAGCCTTAGCACCCTAGCATCTGATCCCAACTGATCCTGGAAGTTAAGTAGGATCAGCCTGGCTAGTCCTTGGATGGGAGACCACCTGGGAATACCAGGTATTGCAGGCTAGGGAGAAGGACCTGGCAATCCACCCCAGAAACAATCTGTCATTGAAAACCCTCTTAATAGCAGAGAAGCACTGACAATAGCGCCAGGCACTGCACAGTGTCAGGGAATGTTTCATTCTGTTGTACATAGGGTCACTATGAGTTGGACCCAACTCAACAGAACCTAACAACAACGACTACTTTGAGGAGGCAACTCTTCCCCAGTCATTTCTTGAATGCCTTCCAGTCTGAGGGGTTCATTTTGCACCACTATATTTGATGCTTCTCTGCTATTAATAGGGTTTTCAATGGTTACTTGTTTCAGGAGTGGGCTGCCAGGTCCTTCTCCCTAGTCCGTCTTAGTCTAGAAGCTCAGCTAGAACCTGTTCACTGTGGATGACTCTGCTGGTATCTGAAATACTGGTGGCATAGCTTTCAGCATCACAGCCACATGCCAGCCCCCACAGTACGAGAAGCTGATGCTGCCTTGCACATCACTCAAACCAAGAGCTGGAAATCACTCTGATTCCACATCGCCCCCAGATGGAAAGTCTTATTATCCAACAGGATCTAATATTTTAGGGTGGTGGCTTCATCTTTACTCTGTGTCTGCTTTCTACAGGGTCTTGCTCATGTAAAAGACAGTGCAAGTGATCAATAAAGGACATAAGCATTTAATGTCACAAGCATTCCAGGCTGCTCAGCAGGCTCCAATCATGTACTGACGGACTCCACTCCCAGGAAGGTACAAAGTTCAGTAACAGCAGAAGAATTCATGCCAGGCATTCTACCAAAGTCCTGGGGAGCAGGGAGGTCCACGTGGCCAGTATACCCCAGTCCTGTACAAAAATGGAGCCCCAAAGAGCCTTAGCCTTCATATCAGAAATATGTCTGTGAAGCCAACCACATGTCCGGAGGCTCTGCAGAGAGGGCATGTGGCACACACAGCTGAAGACCAGGCTGTGTGTGGACACCCTGAATACCTGGCATGTGGCTTGGTCTGACAGGAAACAAGAGGCTGCTCCACCCCCCCAAAACCAAGGGTTAAGCCCTCACTGTCCTTGAGCCAAAGTGAGGGGATAGCCCTTCCCCTAACCAACATCACTGACGTCTGAGAGGAGGAAGGAATCCAGACCAGTGCAGAAAAGGGTTCACACCACGGGCCTGAAATTGCTCAGCCTTTATTCAAAAGGCTGCTTCCAAGGTTGGCCCTTGGATGACATCTAGCAATATTGGATTTCAAGAGGGTTTCTGCCATTCCCTAACTGATAGGGGTGGCTCAGTGTGCCTACGCTGTTTACACAAACAACATGTTGTATGTTGAATCTCTGCTTTCCTTCTGGAGTTTGGGAACATGCCAGGCAGAAGCGAGTCCATGTGATCAGCCCAGCAAAGACCCTGGCCTGAGTCTCTCTCAAGCCTCCCTGTTATTGTTGTTGTTGTTAGGTGCCATCGAGTTGGTATCCAACTCATAGTGACCCTCATGGGGTTTTCAATGGCTGACTGTTTCGGGATTGCCTTGGGAGTGGATTGCCAGGCCCTTCTCCCAGAAGCCTCCCTGGGTGGCACTATTTCACATGTCCTGTCACAACTCCTTACTGGAGGAATCAATCATGTCTTGTGTGACTCTACTGGGAGAGGATCCCTGGAGGCTTGCACCATGGACATGAGGTTCCCTGGCTTTGGCCTCATGCCCTTTTCCCTTTCTTTGCTGATCATGCTTCGTTTACATCTTTCTATTGTAATAAAGCATAGCTGTGGATATAACCATATGCTGTGTCTTATGAGTCTTCCTGGCAAGTCATTAAATGTGGGGTTAATCTTGGACCCAAAACTCCAGGGAGGATGGGAGGTGGGTGGACACTTTTGCCTGGGTGAGTGTGAAGGCAGTGTCTGAGGCCTGGGGCTGTCCACTTCTTCCTCCATATAACAGGACAGCAAGGCTACACTCCTCTCAAACCAAGAGCTGGAAATCACTCTGATTCCAGATCGCCCCCAGATGGAAGGTCTTATTATCTAACAGAATCTAACATTTTAGGGTGGTGGCTTCATCTTTGCTCTGTGTCTGCTTTCTACAGGGTCTTGCTCATGTAAAAGACAAACAGTAAGGCACACATGACTAGTTTAAAGAGCTCTAGGATCATGAAAAATCCTTTTAAAAGTTTTTCTTCACTTCCCATTCTTCTAGCCACTGCCAACTTTACAAAGTGACAATCATCCTAGGTGTATACAGACCTTACGTATAAACACTTGCAACTCTACAGAAACAAATGGGGACCACAGAAATAGCTATTGGTTCACTGAATGGACCGCTGCAAGACATTTAAACCTGTCAACATATTATATCCATATTTCATAACTGTTGCTTTTTGGGTACTCCTGTTAAACCTGGAAACTCCAATTTGTCTTCCTCAACTTTTTTTTTTTTTTTTTTTTTGACACAGGGTCCTTCTATATAGTCCAGGCTAGCCTCAAACTCACAATCCTCTTACTTCAATCTCAGCCTCCCAAGTGCTGAGCTTAAGGAGTACACCACCATGCCCGGACAATCTTCCCAATTTTATTTCAGTGAAAAAAAAGTTTTTGACATTGAAGGCAAATTAATAAAACTTCAAGTTTGGTACTGACTCACTTGACTTTCTGTAAGACCATAATTATTCTCATCTACTCATTCATTCACTCACAGACTAACCAAGCTATGGGGAAGTGTCTCAGTGGCAAGGGACTATGCTAAGCCCTATGTAGAATACAAAGATGTTGAACTTGACCGTCATGTCTTTTTGGCACAATACTGTCTGCAGAGATGCCTGTAGACACACCCTATAAACTCCCAGAGGAGGAACACCTTGTCTTTGGAGCAGTCATGGGCCAGTATAAGTATTTCAAATAGGAGGAATTCAATGCAGGGATGTGCTTACATAGAAGGCAGAACTGTTCAAAGAGAATCCTGGAGAAAGTGAAACAATCCCAGGGCCATTGAGATGGGAAGTTGGCACCACAGCAAAGATGCAGTGTGTGGAACAGCAGCTGGAAGCTGGGGCACCAGTCAAGCAGAAGTCAGGCCATGATATGGCAGCAGGGTAGAGGAGGGATACTGGCAGGCTTGGAAATTCCATCTGATGTAGGATGAGGGAGAAAGAGGGCAGCAAGCATGACTCAGAAGTTTCCAGCTATTCACAGAAAATGAAAATTAGGAGGAAGAGCAGGTTCTGTGGGAAAATTACAATCCATATCACCAGAACGGCCAAGAATGCTGGCATGCACTGTTGTTAGGTGCCATCAAGTTGGGTCCAACTCATAGTGACCCTCATAGGGTTTTCAATGGCTGATTGTTTCAGGATTGTTTTGGTGTCGGAGCCATAGGCCGGACATAAGTTAAAAGGCAATGCCTGCATACATGGCTACATGACAAACGTGACCACAGCAGGAAGCTCTCCTACCTGTGGAATGAGGAAACAGCACATCAGAGGCTTTTGTTCCCTCATTGTCTCTTTAGGATTAATCTGTTACTGGAATGCTAACTAAATTGATTGTTAACTTTATGACTGTTACATAGTCCATCATATTGCAGCTACCTTTGTGAGCTATTTTTAGTATCTCCTTGAGTTACTATATAAGCATGAGTATAGAGAATAAAGTTTTGCTCAAGACTATCAGTCTTGGCCTCTTCATCTCCTTCATCCTCGGCTCTCCCCTTCACCCGGCTGGACCGCGGCATTGTGGGAGTGGATT
Organism: Pedetes capensis; assembly: GCA_007922755.1. Lineage (NCBI taxonomy): Eukaryota > Metazoa > Chordata > Mammalia > Rodentia > Pedetidae > Pedetes > Pedetes capensis. The sequence goes on from VMDO01003557.1 coordinate 37,478, forward strand.
GTCACATCCTTCTCCCATGGCATGCACTGTGCTCCTCCAAAATATGTTCCTAGTCCATTTATCACCTCTTTGCAACACCCCTGTGCTAAGTGTTAAGTAAATACACTTCAAACAAATGCTCACACATTATCTACCTCCTTGCAATCTCCCAGTATGAAACACTGAATGATATTTCAAATTGAAGATGAATCCAAATAATAAAGCCACCTCCTATGTGGACCTCAATGGCTTATCCTAACGACTTCCATGTTCAACTTTAATGATAGTCTTCTCCTTCTCCATCCTTCATCCTTCAGGTATTATTGAAATTGACAATGAAAACACTATGATCTCTCTCTCTCTCTCTCTCTCTGTCTCTCTCTCTCTCTTTTTCTGGTACTTGGGGGGTTGAACCCAGCGCCTTGTACATACTTTGTAAGTGCTCTACCACTAGACTGTACCCTCATCCCATTTTTCTTTTATTTTAAGTCAGAGTCTTGCTAAATTATGCAGATGGCCTCTGGCTTCAAACTTGTGATCCTCCCGCCTCAACCTCCCAAGTCACTGGGATTATACGCATGTACCACGGCAGCCAGCATGAAAACACTATGATATTTCTTGGTGCCCAGTTGCCACAGAGTTAGCTTTGGAGAGCTGAGGTCCCTGGAGGGATGAATGAGTACATATTCCATCCAGAGGCAAAGATGTCTTGGAGTGCCATCTCCTGTTACTGAACTCCCACTCCAAAATGGGCCCAGCTCACCAAATGTTTAGTGGTCTCTCACAGCCAGAGAAATTTACAATTTACTTTCGTTTGACCATGGCCTTCTTTCCTATAGACCTAGACTAATATCCTTAGGTCTTCCCTGCTAAATGGCTTAGTTATCACCAAGCATAGGTCAGTCCAAACAATAAATTAATTAAAATAAATGCTTCCGTTTGAAATCATGCCCTGACAAACAAATGTCATTTATAATGTTGCCAAACAACCAGTATACAAGGCAGAATTTTGCCTTACCTAATCCATTTTGTTGTGAATGCGGATAAAGATTGAATTTGGACCACTTTTTCCATATGGACCTTGCTGAGGCCGATCCCTTGGAAAATCTTGTAACATTTATGAATTCTTCAACTAATTCATGTAATTACATGTTTCCTATGAGACAAACACTAGGAATGAAATGCTCAAAACAGGAACTAACAACCAAAATAATGGAATGCAAAACCATGCTGTCCTTGTTGGTATCTGAATAGACAGACAATTTAAAGTGCCAAGCAATGGAATAGAAACCTCATCTTGTATCTTATTTCTGTTTCCAGCACACTGTTGGAAAGAAGCAAAAATCTGCTAACAATTACCTATACTCCAAGAAATACTTTTTATATGTGACAATATTTACAAGGAGCATTATTTTTACTCCTGAAGACATGAATGGTACTAAGCCCATCTGTTGGCACTATGGGCCATCTCCCTTAGAATAAGTTGAAGCAATTGAATGAGTTTCTCAAGCAAAATCCAGTGCAGAAATGCCTGCAGAAACCATGCCTAAAGGGAGAATTCTATGCAAAGCCCCACTGCTTTTCTATTAAGGTAAAAACAATGGGGATTGAAAAGCAGGTCAAGACCACAATGACATAGCATAGTATAACCATTTGATTGGCAAAACCAGTGCTGACAGTGCCAAGTCTTGCACAGGATACAGATCCTCAGAATCTCTTATTCACTGCCAGTGGGATGATAAAGTGGCAAAAGGCTTTGGGAGTCAGTTTGGCATTATGTAAGGTGAATGTTCATGTTCTTTCCAACCCAGGGATTTCACCTAAGAGAAACTCTTGCAGATGTATGATAATTTCTTTAGTGACACTGAAACAGGAAAATGAATAAATAAAAAGTGCTATATTCACACCATCGACTTCATACAGCAGTCAAAATAAGTTCCATGAGGGCTGGTGGGGGTGGTTAGCTTCGTGGTAGAGCACATGTTTAGCATGTACAAGGCCCTAGGTTTGACGCTCAGCACCACAATAAAGTAAAATAAAATAAGCCCCATGAATTTCACACACACGTAGATGCATGCACACACACACACACACACTCTTTTTCATAAAATAAAAAATGGTTAAAATTTAAAATACGGGCTTTAGAACAGTACATGTGGATGGGATAAAATTAAATAAAAAGGCAAGGAAAGAGATGGTGACCAAGTTTGGAAGGTGGTTATCCTATAGCGGGAGGCAACAGATGTGATGGGATGGCGGGAGACACAAGGAATAGACGCCCATATTTTCCCTAAACACAGGCTTATTATTGAGAATGGTCTTTCCAAAACAGAGCTAGCAAGAAAAATGACTCTGATTTCTTCTCCAGCAGTGGCATCCCCTCAGCAGGTAAGCCTGACTGTAACAGGCCCTAAGGAAAAGAGATTATGAATGCAAAGCATTCTTTTTTCCACTCAATTTTTGGCTCTGGAGAAGACCTGGCAACCCACTCCTGAAACAATCCCCAAACAATCAGCCACTGCAAACTCTGTGAATAGCAGAGAAGCACTGGCATAGTGCTGGCCATGGCACAGAGTCAGAGAGTGCTTCCCTCTGTTGTATATAGGGTGGCAATGAGTTGGACCCAACTCAACGACACTGAACAACAACAACATTTTAGACTCACAACTGCCCGAATCTTGCCTCTGTCCCAGGCATGCACTCTTGGAGAGCTACTAAGAGCTGGGCATGGAAGACTAAGGAGATAACAAGACACTGGACACCAATGGCACCATGCTGCTGTCAGGCTTTTGAGTGACAGGGCTAGAGGATGCTCAGTCCTTGACCCGGCTGACAGGATGGTCAGACTTGGGCTAGAAGGTGGGACTCAGATCAGAAGCAGGGACATGCCTGTGACCCCAGCACTTGGGTGGCTGAGGCAGGAGGATTTTGAGTTCGAGGCCAGCCTGGGCTACATAGTGAGACTGTTTCAGCAAACAAAGAAGGACAAAGAGAAGGAAACAGAGGAGAATAAGGAGAGGAGAGCGATGTCAGACATTTGAAGTGGTGAGAAGCATGTGGAGGAGGAAAGCCAAGTGTTTTTCAGAAGGCAGCACTTAAGTTCAGGTGAGTGGCCGATCCATCTCCACTGGGGAAGGACCTTCTCTGCAGACAGAGGCTTACTCACCTCCATTTGGACACACAGCCTGTAAGCTGGGTGTCACTGTATAAGCCAAAGAAGCTTGTTCGTTCAACCTCAGTTTCCCCTCCCAGCCAACCTCACATGGAACTGAACAAAAGCATGTTGTTAGGTGCCATCAAGTTGGGTCTGACTCATAGTGACCCTCAAAGGGTTTTCAATGGCTGATTGTTTCAGGATTGCTTTGGGAGTGGATTGCCACATCCTTCTCTCATGTTTGTGGTGCCAGGGATAGAACCTGGGTCCTCAGAGAGTGCAGCATGGCACTCTAACAGTTTAGCTGAACCCCAGCCCGAACAGAAGCATATGGCTGTATAAATGTCGGGAATCATTCATTTCACCAGGTGGGTCAAGCAGCAATTGGATCCCCCTTGGAATCTAGAAATATCCAAAAATGAAACTACAGAGCTGGGCTATAAAAGCACACACACAGAAAATCGTTCCCACTCCCTTCTCACCCCGAAGCCAGCGTTTGTCTCCATAACCTTATCAACTGGTAGTTAGAATTTTTTTTTAGTTACCCTCAGAATCTGCACACTTGAGATTACCTCCAAATGCCAACTGTCTGTACATAGTTATTTGAAGAAAAGGCGGGACAGCTATACAATCAAAACAAAAGAAATAAAAAAACCATGAGGTCAGGTTCCACTAGATCTAGACTTCTGTCGCTGTGGGATTCCCATACTCATAAACACTCCCTTAACCTTGACAGTTTAGTTGTACCTGGTAAATAGAGATGACACAGAGCTTCTGAACTCAAGGGCAGTGGGCATTAGGCAATATCTGGGTCAGGGACTCACAGACTTGCATATTCAACTTCACATCTTCAGGGACTTTTGTCAAAATCAACCTAGAAAATTCTATAACATTTCTTGGTCCTCAGCCTCCAAGAAGAGTTGGCTTTTGAAGCCAAGCATGGTGGCACATATACGTAATCCTAGTGACTCGGGAGAAGGAGGCAGGAGGATTATGAATTTGAGGCCAGAGAGAGCCTGCGCAAGTTAGTGAGACCTTGTCTCAAGATTAAAAAAAAAAAAATTTTTTTAAGGGTCTAGAGGTGCATTTCAGTGGTAGGGAGCTTGCAAAGTATGTGTGAGGCCCTGGGTTTAGCAACCCCTGCTCCCCAGCAGGTACCCCAAAAAGAGAGACAGAGACACAGCAAGGGAGAGGGAGAGAGCAAAAGAGCGTGAGAGAGAGAGAGAAAGAGAGAGAGAGAGAGACAGAAAGAGAGAGATAGCTTTTGAGAACTGAGTGTACTTAAGAGGATTAGGTCCAAGAGGGTTGGGTCAGAATTTCTGTCCACAAGCTACTGTGCTGGTGACAAGATGACAAGCTATGTCCCCCTCCCAAACCTCAGAATTCCTAACTTGTACAGTAAGACAACACTGAACCCCACCTCACACCATGGCTGTGAGAATGAAATAAATAAGTGTAATGTAAGATGGAGGGTGGGGTCCACAGCTGAGACATGCCCTGTGTGTTAAATCCCTTGCCTTCAATCAAAGAATGACACTGCAACTCGGTGAAAGTCCCCGTCATTGTATGTCTTGGTAAAATATTTACACAACTGTAGCCAAACCACTGTGGCGTCAGATCCCATCAGAGCTCGGAAGCTAAGCAGGGTCAGACCTGGTTAGTCCTTCGATGGGAGACTGCCTGGGAACACCAGGTGCTATAGCCTTGGGAGAAGGACCTGGCAGCTCACTCCCAAAAAACAATTAGCTATCAAAATCCTATGAATAGCAGAAAAGCACTGACAATACTGTTTCGCCTGCCATACGTAGGGTCGCTATGAGTCGGACAATGACTCCATGGCACCTAACACAACAAACAGAGTATGGCAAGAGAGATTTTTAAAATAAATAAATAAGAACATTTGGAAAAGGATCTCTTTTTTCTTTCTTTTTCTTTTCTTTTTTTTTTTTTTTTTTTTTTTTTTTTTTTTTTTTTTTTTTTTTTTTTTTTTTTTTTTTTTTTTTTTTTTTTTTTTTTTTTTTTTTTTTTTTTTTTTTTTTTTTTTTTTTTTTTTTTTTTTTTTTTTTTTGCTCAGTCTTTTCACTCTAAGGACAATGTGTTCTAGGTCATATTTAGGGTGTAGCCAGGTGTGCTGGGGGCACCAAGACACCACATGAGGAAGATGCACTAGAAACGTATCTCGCATTTCTCTTCTACCAGGAATTAAAAGCAGCCAGTGACACCCCACCTTGGAGTGAAAACTATCACTTCACTTCAGTGGAGCTCCCAAATTCTCAGACTCAACCCATTCCTGTGTCCCCAAGGGGACAAGAAGGAACTCTAAACCCTTTAGTGGTGACTTGAAGGGATACCGTAGGCTGAGTGAAGTGAGCAAAGTAACTCAAGTTTCAGCAAACTTGAGGGCAAGAACTTCCATTTGCATCAATGAAGCGGTCCCAGATCACCACTCCAGGCCTCACCGGAGAACTTAGAAAAGCCAGCACCCAGGCCCCATTCCCTTAGATGGGGAGGCCCAGTGTTTGTTTCAACAAGCCCCCTGGGAATGCAGAAAACCCCTGGTCTAGAGTGATCTGAGGCCTCAAAGATTAAACCAACCATCCCCAGGAGCTATAGCCAGGAAACAGCCAATAAGAAAGGAAAGGAAAGCACCAGGGATTGTCCCCTTTCACCCACTTTCAGAGGGGTGACAATATTAGCTATGTCACTGCTGGACTGCAATTCTCAATCCCATACCACTTCTGGGATGAGAAAGGAGGCAGCAAAACCCTTTCTGGTTCTCCATAAAATGCCAAAATGGGTTGCAGAAGGGTGGGAGCTGCGTCAGATACATCTGTGGGTCTGCTATGCCCAGCCCAAGGCTCAACAACCAGCAGGAAAGGTGGGAAACAGCCAGGCATGGTGCTGCCCACCTGTAATCCCAGTACTCTGCAGGCTGAGGTGGGAGGATTGCAAGTTTTAGGCCGGCCTGTGCTGCACAGTGAGTTGCAGGGCAGCCTGGGCTGCATATCCAGACCATCTCAAAAAAAGGGGTCAGTGAGGAGGAGGGGGTTGCTCAGTGGTGGCGTACTAGGCTGACATGTGCTAGGCCCTGCGTTTAAGTCCCAGTTTTAAAACAAACAATACAAAACAAAATAAAACAACAACAACAACAACAACAAAAACAATAACAACAAAAAACCCACCTGAGTTCTGATCCTTGCCCTGCTCTTGGCCCTAGCACAGATGTCACCAGGGACCCAGTCTCCAATCCTAGCACAACTGAGGAACCTGGTTGCCGCCCCAGGCTGAGGGAACAGCAGCCCTTGTATGAGTGGAACCTGAGCATTGAGTACTGTGACTGCCTCCCTCAAACCCTAACACAATGGTTTTAGCTCCTGAACCAGAACAGACAAGGACTTTGGGGAACTGACTCTGGCTGGGTCCCCGGACCCCACAACTACCATGACCAGGGAGGGACTGAGGCCCTAGATCAATCACTTCCTTACTCCACCTCCTCACTCCCTCCTTAAACCCATGTTTGCCAGAGGTCATGTCCATCCTTGCCAGGTCCCCAGTCCATTCCTTCCCCTGCTGGAGTCCATGCTCCCAAACATCCCTGCCTGGTGGTGGTGGTGTCTCCCAACCTCGGAGACCCTCCATCACCAACACCACAGCATCGCAGCCCTCCAACCTCGGATGTCCCACTGTGGCACTTCCCTACCTGTAGTAGGACAGCAAGCCATTGCCAAGCACGAACCAGCGGCGCTGGTAGCCCTTGAGATAGTTGGTCCACTTGAGGAGCCAGCCCTTGTATGCATCCAGAGGCATTGAGGCCACTGGCACAATGGGTGTTGAGACAGTCCCTGACATTGGAGCCCCAAGAGGAGTCTTCGCCTGTCCTGGTCGCAGAAGAGGCTGGGGCTTCGGCACTGACCCGGACTCAAGGTTGAGCAAGGGTACACTCCCTACGACGGTCTCCAGGGGGGAAAGCGGGTCTGATAAGGTCTTAGTAAAATACTCAGACCCCACACTTGGGCCTGACTCTGACCTCGGCCGCAACCCCTGTGGTTTCGATCCCTGCCCCACCTCTAGCCCTAGCACAGGTGTAGGCGGGGACCCAGTCTTCGATCTTGACACCGGCTCAGAAACTGGCTGCCGCACCTGTTCTGACAGTGACCCCCGCTCGGGTGCCGGCACTGGCTGGGGCTGAAGCTTGGGCTCCGACCCGGAGCCGGTCGTGGGAGCGCTCATGCCCGGCGCCGCCGTGTGGCAGGACAGGCAGGGAACAACCGTGAACAGCGAGGAGAGCCCGCGGGAGCGGCCGCCGAAGCCGCTGCCTCGGCTCGGAGCGGCCGCTTTCCCCATAGAGCCCGCCGACCGGAGCGTGGCCAAATGGGGCGTGGGGGCAGGGCGGCCGGGGGGCCGGGGGCGTGGCCGGGACGTCACGTGCGCTCGGCGGGAGGCGGGCGCGCGCACCGGTCCCTCGGCAGAGCCCCGCGTGGCCCGGCTCCCGCCGCTTGTTGTGCTGCGAGCGAACAGCGGACCTGACTTGGAGCCTCGTGTCTGCCTGGGACTGGCCCTTGGCAGGCGCCCTGGAGACACCTCTGTGCTGAGAGGTGGGCGTGAGGGCATGAGGGCAGGAGACGCGGAAAGGACCGCGCACTTCAGGCCACCATCCCTGTCTGCCAGCCAGCCGGTGCCAGGCGCCGGGGGACAATGATGAATACGGAGCCCGCCAACTCTCAGCGCTGCTCTATTCACAAGGCGCCCGGCTAACTCCTTGGCCAGCGTGGGTTCGCCGGCCGAAACCCAAGAAAGGAACGGGGAACAGCAGGTGCAGGGCTTGAACCCCACCAAATGTGCCCGATACAGGGACCCAGCTGGGTGGCACTAAAAGCTGAGCAAGGCCGGGGTGGCGCAAGCCTGTAATCCCAGCGTCTCTGGAAGCGGAGGCAGGAGGATCGCAATTTCGAGGCCAGCGGCAGCCTTCATAATTTAGCGAAACCCTGTCTCAAAAAATAAAAACGACGCTGGAGGTGCAGCTCAATGGTAGAGCACTTGCAACGCATGCGTTAGGGCTGGGTTGAGACCCCCCCCCAATACCAGAAAAAAATGCTACAAAGGACGCCCCTCGACTTCCCACCCCACCCCACCAGCTCCCCCGCCCCATGTCTATGTGTGGGTCCTTCCTAAGGTGACCAGGAGTGGTGGCTTCAAGCTGCCACCACCGCCACTCCCACCAGGGGCTTTGCTGCAAACAGCAACATCCTTCAGATTCGCTAACTGAAAATTTTTTTTGTAAATCACGCATTTTAGTAGCAGGAATACATCTAAAAGTGGGGTTCTTAAACTTGGACCTCGTGGATATCCCTGGGTAGACCGTCTGGTCTGTGAAGCTTCTGCCGCATCGTGGGGGTTTTCCATTCTGCATTTTGTGCATTTTTCTAGAGACAAGTGCCACGGTTTTCAAGGGATTTCCAAAGGGGGCTGTAACCTCGCAAAGCTTAAACACGGCTGATTATTTGTTCGTTTGTTTGTTTGTTTGTTTATTGCGGTACTGAGGGGCTGAATCCAGGGCCTCACGCTTACTTTTTGCATGCACTCTACCACTGAGCTGCACCCACAGCCCTTTTTAAAAATTTTTTCTTGAGATGGTCTCACTAAATTACACAGGCTTCCTCTGGCCTCTAACCTGCAATCCTCCTGCCTCTACCTCCAGAGTCGCTGGGATTACAAGCTTGTGCCACCGTACTTGGCTAACATCGCTGATTTTAAAGAATCTAGGGAAGAGTTGATGGTTACTACCAATGATCAGAAATACAAGTTAGAAGGTTGCATATTGGGCTTCTTTCTGCCTAGCTCCTTCTAACTTAGCCTCTTTAGGTGGGGCTTGCCTTGTCCTTAGGTTCCCTTCCCTCTCCTTATCCACATATCCATTCCTGATCTTTTCTTATGACAAGATGACCTATGCAGGGACCATTTCCTACGTAAAATGGTGGCCCAAAGGAACAGACTGGAAAGTCCTAGAACCAGGAGGTGACATATGTGTTGAGCAGGAGTCTCTGATCTCTTTATTGGTGACTGAGACGTCTTCCTGGCCACTTGTCCTGCAATTTTGCCCTGAGTTCTGGAGTGCAGAAACCTGCCCACCTTGGGCTATCCCATAAGTACAGTGGTCGTCCTCAAATTCCAGCGGGTAGAGTCACCCCCAGAAAAAGTGATTGCCTCTGGGAAGCAGTGACGTACAGGAGAACTGAGAAACTGAGAAATGGAGTGGAGGGCTTGCCTTTCACTTGTGTCTTTGAATGATTTGGATGTTTTACTCAATGTATGTTTTGCCTTCCTGCAGCCATCCCATTGTGGTGTCCAAATCCCATCAGATCTTGGAAGATAAGCAGGGTCGGGCCTGGTTAGTACTTGGATGGGAGACTGCCTGGGAACACCAGTTGCTGCAGGCTTGGGAGAAGGACCCAGTGACCCACTCCCCCAAAACAGCCATTGAATAGCAGAGCAGCACTAACAATCCTGTTTTCTTGTTGCATCTAGGGTCGCTATGAGTCAGACACTGACTCAATGGCACCTAACAACAACAACAATGTTTTGCCTATTCAAAAAAAAAAAAAAAAAAAAAAAAAGGTTTAAAATCACTCCATGGAAGCTGATTGGAATTTAGTTTTTCATCCCCATCTCTCTGAGATTCTGACTCAGTAGGTCCAAGGTGGAATCCGGAGTGTTCATTTTAATGAACTACTGAAGGGATTCGGGTGTGGCTGGGTCGTGCACATTTTGATGCACAGTGACATGGAAAGCAAATCTTGGGCTTTGGGAGTCAGACCCACTCAGGCCACACTGCCTGGCTATGGGACCTGGAGCCCATGAGCTCCCACTTCCTCATCTGTATAATAAAGATAATGCCTGCTTCAGTGGTTACCATAAAATCATGTACATAAAGCACATTTAACATAGTTAGATGCTCAGTAAGTTTCTTTAGGTATTTAACTAGAGAGTGCTCTCTGAAATGATTAATCAAAGGCCAGAGTAGAAAGAGATGAGACCAAGATTGACAAGCTTGGGAAGCAGCCACAATGGAAATAGCTATGTATGCATCAGATATATTTGCAATATTACTAAGCTTGTCAGATGTGGTGAAGGAGTCACAGAAGGGGCAAGCTTTGCAGAGAGTCACAAGGATAAGGAGGGCATTCAAGGCAAAGAAACTAGTGTGCACAAAGTTCCAAATCAGAAAGGAACAGCCTCTCTGGGAAAGGATAAATAGCCCAGCATTTTTGGAACAGTAGGGGAAGACAGAACAGAGCTGAATTTACTCAATACTATGAGGAATGCTCTTTATCCCACAGAAAATGGGCTCCTACAGATAAGAGAGATTTTTCATTGTGAAAATGCCAGATCCTTCCCCTTGGAGAAATGGTGACCTCAAGTGTTGTGCAGAAAATATACAAGATGAACGTACCTGGAATATCTTGTCCTATCAGAAAGCAAAGAGGCCATTCAAGACCACTGGATACCTACTGTACTCAAATGACTCAGCAGCCAACTTAATGGGGTTCATAATGGCCAAAATGGGACAATTTGAGCATTAATAAGAATAATGATTACAATGGGTTAAAATATCAGCTATATAAAAATCCATATGTTGGCCAGGTCTGGTGGCACATGGCTGTAATCCCCAGCACTCAGGAGGTAGAGGCAGGAGGATCATGAGCTCAAGACCAGCCTGAACTACACAGCAAGTTCTAGGGCAGCCTGAAGCTCAGCCAGACCCATCTTCTCAAATAAATAAATAAATAAATAAATCCATATATTAGCTGAGCATAGTGGTGCATGCCTGTAATTCTAGCACTTGGGAGGCTGAAGCAGGAGTATTGTATGAGGCCAGCCTGGGCTACATAGTGAAACTTTGTCAAAAGGAAGAAAGGAAGGAAGGGAGGAAGAGAGGCAGGGAGGGAGAAAAAGAAAAAGAAAATCCATGAAGATCCATGTTAAACTCACAAGTTCTATAAAAACAAAACAAAACAAAATAAAAAGATACCTCATTGATCCCTTTGAAGGTTCCTACAGTACCAAATCATTACTCTAAAAATTGATAAAGGCAAAGAAGTTTATATCCTGCCTTTCTTACACGAACTGTACCTCATAGTAACCAAAGAGTTTATGACTGGAAAACCTTTATAGGAGGATTACCTAATAAATGCAGAAGTGATGATAGAACAAAACATCACCTTTGGCAACTCCCTGTGAAATAGTCAAGACAAAGATCATTGATAGCTACTAAGCAATGGAGTCAATGGAGAACTTCATAAAGAATCAGGGTGCTGGGTGCGCTGGCACATGCCTGTAATCCCAGCGACTCGGGAGGCAGAGGCAGAAGGATTGCAAGTTCGAGACTAGAGGCAGTCTGCATAATTTAGTGAGACCCTGTCTCAAAAAGTAAAAAAATGGGCTAAGGGTGCAGCTTAGTGGTACAGCACTTGCAAAGCATGTAAGTGCGAGACCCCTGGCTCAACCCCCTGTGCCGGGGAAAAAAAGAAAAGAAAAGAAAAGAAAAGAATCAGGGTGACATCAGTTGATTCTACTGGTTCACCTTAGCATTAGCAGAAGTACATTAACAGAACACCATCTGTGCCCTGATACAAGCCAGTGGGAAACATGCAGCACCATCTATGATTATTTTTATACCATCCCCCACCTTCCCCAGAAAACTAAACTTGAATCTCATCAATCTTCTAGCCCGATTAGTATAAAAGAAATGCAAGAAACAGAGGAACGTGATAAAAGATCCAAGGAATTTATCAGTCAAATCCAAAAGAACAGGAAAATTGTCTGGGTGCTGTGGTGTAGGCCTGTAATCCGGTGGTTCAAAAGGCGGAGATTGGAGTTAGGGGCCAGAGGCAGCCTTCTCAATTTAGAGATACTCTGTCTCAAAATAAAAAAATAAAAAAAGGTCTGGGAGTGGAGGGCATCCCAGTGACAGCATTTGCCTAGTGTGCAGGAATCCCTGAGCTCAACCTCTCAGGATTGGAAAAACCAAAACCAAAACCAAAACAAAACAAAAAACAACAGGAAAATTTGTATACAAATGACTGATTTTAGTCAATCAATTAGTGAACTGGGAAAAAGATGGAAATAGGAAAGTGTTATCAATTTTAAAAAGATCAACCAGATGAATTGTGTGAATTTTGGTTATATCCTGATTTGAATAAACCAATATATAAAAATATATTTTGGGAACAATTGAGCAACATTAAACACAGATCAAGCTTTAGGCAAGGCTCTGGACTGAATTATGTTAATTCTTATGTTAACATTCCTATACTAATCCTAGTGTGACTGTATTAGAAGTAAAGAAGCAATTAAGGTTAAATGAGTTCATAGGGTAGGACTCTAATCCAATAGGATTGTTATCGTTAGGTACCCTCTTGCCAGTATCTGACTCGTAGTGACCCTGTGTACAACAGGTGAAACATCATTGTCAATGCTTCTGTGCTATTCATAGGGTTTTCAACAGCTGATTGTTTTTTGGGAGTGGCTTGCCAGGTCCTACTCCCAAGCCTACAGTATCTGGTGTTCCCAGGTGGTCTCCCTTCCAAGTACTAAACAGGCCTGACTCTGCTTAGCTTCCAAGATCTGATGGGATCAGATGCCACAGTGGTATGGCTGCAGGCTAATCCAAGAAGATTAGTGTCTTTATAAGAAGAGGTATCAGAGAGCTTGCTCTCTCCACACAGTATAAGGACCTGCAAACCAGAGAGCCTGTACCAGAAACTGAGTAGGCTAACCGCTTGATCTTGGACTTCCCAGCCCCCAGAACACTGAGAAACAAATTTCTGTTGGTTAAGCTAGTCTATGGTATTTTATTATAGCAGCCAGAGCAAACTAATATATTGTATATTATGAAATTATTATTTTTTATATGTTTGTATAGTCAGCTCATCATTTCTGTAGCAGAGAAACTGATGTGAGGCAAACTTATGGGGAAAAAGATATTTATTAGGGGCTTATGATTGTAGAATTTCAGTTCATAGAAGCAGAGGTGTGGCAGCAAGTAAAGCATATAACAACCTGAGTTATAGTTACAGAACTGGTCAGAGAATTGACTATAATACAGACAGAATATCATAAGCATTCTAAGAAAGACAAAACCTTAATGGAGCACAGATATAATTTTGTGATAATAGAGGATTTGGGGATCCGGTTTAGCTCATTTGGTAGAGTACTGCTCTGTACCTCTGAGGCTCTGGTTTTGATCCCTGGCACCACAAAAATAGGAGGAGGACTTGGAAACCCACTCCCTAAACAATCCTGAAGCAATCAACCATTGAAAATCCAAAGAATAGCAGAGAAGCACTGACATAGCGGGCATGGCACAGTGCCCAGTAGTGTTTTGTTCTGTTGTACATAGGGTCACTATGAGTTGGACCTGGCTTGACAGCACCTAACAACAACAACAACTGAGGATTTTGATTACTGGGGATACTTTCATTTATTCCAGAGGTAGTGGTAGGAGGGGCTTGGTTGCCATGGAAGGGCTCCTTCTGCTCCTTCTACCTCTCTATTCTGTAAAGAGCCAAGGAATGCCTGGAAGGGTGTCTGCTAGAGTTTGCAGCTCAAGTGTCCCCCATGACCCAAGTGCCAAAGGCTCTATCCACAGAAGGAGAAGCGATTGGGAAGTGGTGAAACCTTTAAGAGGTGGGGCCTAGCAATAGGTCTTTTTTGGAGGTATATCTTTGAAGGAGATAGTGGGACCTTTTGCACTTCCTCCATTTTTGCTCTCTGGGCATGAAGTGAGTGATTTAGCTCTGCCATGCGCTCCTGCCAAGGTGTTCTGCCACCTCTGTGGTCCCATCTGTCCTCTCTTAGTGGCATTTCCCAGTATATGATGGCAGCCACCAGAGAAGGGAGTTGGACTTGGTGGACGTACAGTGTTCTGTCACCAATTTTGTTTGATTGCTTCTTTGAAGACCTTTGAAGGTGGGCAGGGTTTATTGTGAATTTTGATGCTCTTATGTAGGATGTTGTTGTTAGGTGCCATTGAGTCAGGTCCGACTCATAGTGACCTTCATAGGGTTTTCAATGGCTGATTGTTTCAGGATTGCTTTGGGAGTGGATTACCACGTCCTTCTGTTTTTTTTTTTTTTTTTTTTTTTTGTTGTTTGTTTTTTTTTGCGGTGCTGGGGATTGAACCCCGGTCCTCAGAGAGTGTAGTGCGGCGCTCTACCAACTGAGCTAAACCCCAGTCCCCTTATGTAGGATAGATTTATAAAACCTTACCATGCATCATTATTCTTGGCTCCTAGGAATGAGAAATGGCAGAAATGAACAAAACTTGGAATCGATATCCTGGCATCTTTCCAGAGTAAATTGCACAGTTTAGATTTATTGACTAATCTAGGAGCCCTATTGGGCTATCTTTAACTCATCTGATTTGGGCCAGCTGTCTTCACTAGCAACCCAATTTCCATCATTTATTTCAGGAGGAGTCGTCTGGGGGAAGTTTAAAAAGTATACTGCTGCCTGAGCTTCAATTAAGCAGCACCTCTGGGGAGGATCCCTGGCATTGAGTAAAGCCCCTGCCCTGCCTCTCCTCTCCATGTCTCTAATGTGTAGCCAAGTGAGACCATTAGAGAAAGGTCCCATGGACATACCAGGAGATGAATATGGGAGGATGGCAAGCATGGGAGGATCTGGAAAATGAATATGGCTAAAGTGTTCATTTGATCTGGGTGTCCCTAGAAGGGAAAGCCAGTGAGCTGTGCTCTTCTCTAATGATTTTTTTTATGGTACTTGGGGGCTTAACCCAGGGCCTCGAGCAACTTTGCAAGTGGTGCTCTGCCACTGAGCTGAACTCCCAACCCCTTTTTTATTTTTTATCTTAAGACAGGGAGGGTCTTACTAAATTACACAAGCTGCTTCTGGTCTTGAACTTGCGATCCTTCTGCCTCTGCCTCCCAAGACTCTGGGATTACAGGTGTGAGCCAGCACACCTGGGTCCTTCTCTGATGATTGAATGGTGGAGGGGATTTAGGGGTTCCACTACCTGGATGGTTGTCCCCTCATGCCACCCTGGCCATTAAATTCAGGCTCATCTAATGGAGGAGCACAGCAGCATCTCTTCTGCAGGGTATTTATCAGAAGCCACCACCAGGTGTCATAGCTGTACCAAAGAATAAAGCTGAGGCCCAAACAGCATAGTCAGGACCAGTATTGACAAGGAAGACTGGGTGCAGAACAGTGTGATTATGAATGAGAGGAAAGTGAAGAAATTTGGGGTGATTATTGGAATTTGGGGTGTCATTTTGTCTTGTCCCTGCATATCTTCAGGACCCTCTCCCTCACCTTCTTCAGATCTTTGTTCAAATGTCATTTTCCATTTGAAACTTTCTCTAAAATTACACCCCTCCCTCTCTGAGCCTCATCCTTCTCACCTACTACAAATGTCTGTAGTATTTTTATTGAGATATTATTCACATACCATCCAGTCCATCCACTTAAAGTGTACATATCAGCGATTTTTGGTGTATGTACAGACTTGTGCAACCATCACCATGATACATTTTATAACAATTTTATCATCTCTGAATGAACCTCTGTACCCACTAGCTATTAAGTCCTAGCCTCCTCTCCCAGCCCCGGCCACCACTAATCTTCTTTCTGTCTTTGTATATTTGTTCTGGATACTTCATGTAAATGGAATCATGCCTTCTCTGGTCTTTTGTGATTAACTTCATCTACTTAGCATAATGGTTTCAAAGTTTGCCCTTGTACCATATTTTGATGTCTCATTCCTTGTTTTGAATAGTATTCTGTTTGATTGCATAGATAGACCACATTTTGTTTCTCCACTCATCCATTGATGGGTATTTGGGTTATTTCTATATTGCAAGCTATTTGTAATAATGTTTTTATGACTTTTGTGTACAAGTCTTTGTGTGGATGTATGTTTTCATTTCTCCTGGGTCTATTCCTAGAAGTAGAATTGCTTGGTCAAAGGGAAACTCTGTGTTTAACTATTTGAGGAACTGCCAGACAGTTTTCTAAGGTGGCTGCACCATTGTAGGGTGTTATATTTTCTTTCTGGCACTTACCACCTTCTACCAGAGCCCCTAATCGATTTACTTACTTTGTCTCGTGTCTTTCTCCCTCCATGAGGTGTGATTCCACGAAGGCAGGGCCATAGGTATGCTTTACTTACTGCCATGTCCCCACGGTATGAACAAATGAGCGGCACATAGTAAGCAGGTGTTTTATAAACATTCCTTCAATAAAAATAAGGAATGCCCTATAAATACAAGGAACTCAGTAAGCGTGTGCAGGATGAAGTGGGAAAGGAGAGATGGTTAGCCATAGGAAGAGCTTATAAAGACTATCACCCTCTTCTGCGGAGGGATAATTCCAGCAGGATGCACATTCAAATGACAGGGACCTAGTGATGGAACCTTTGAAAATGATCCAGAAGAGAAGACTAGCTAAAGGAATCCCACTGGGAATCATTTTGTAAAGTGATAAATACTCCAGTAAAGTAAAACTCACTCCCAAATTATGCTGAATAAACCTGGGTGTTCCAGCTCAGAGCAGGACCTGTTGCCTTCCTCCTCTTGGCAGACATTTATGAACTTTATGTGCACAAAGTTCTGTGCCACACCTCTGGGTCTGAGAAATGGAAGGAAGTGTAGATCATCCACCACCACCTTTTGGCCCTAAGTTGCAGGTGAGAGAGCTGAAACTCAGAGAGGTTACGGAGGGAGGCAGGAGGCCCCAGGCTAAGGAGCCCTGGCTCTGTCCTTCAGTCCTCATAGCCTTGCTGACTCTCAAAGTCAGCGGCTGGACGAGGCTCTGAACTTTAAAGCTGAAGTAACGTTTTCTAAATCAATATGGGGTGGTGCCAGGAGATATCCCTGCCTCCTGTACCTACTAGGAGTTGCAGGGAATTAAATGATTTGGAGGCAAGGGTCCTCCAGCAGAGCCTGCCTAGCTCAGCACAGTGTAAACATCTGCTGCCCCCTGGTGGTCTATGTGGGATCCACCCTGATCCAGTAGCCACGGCTCTGCCAAATGTCTGGGATGTTCTGACTTGTGGCCTCTTTTTTTTTCTTTTCTTCTTTTCTTTTCTCTTCTTGACTTTCTCTTTTATTCTTTCTCTTCCCTCCCTCTTTTCCTTTATTTTATTTCTCTCCCTTTTTCTTTCTCTCCTTTCTTTCTTTCGTTCGTTTGTTCGTTCGTTTTCTCCCTGGGTGCCCCAGGCTGGCTTCAAATTTGTAAACCTTCTGCCTCAGCCTCTCAGGTGCTGGGGTTACAGGCCTGTGCCACCACACCTAACTAGTGACCTCACTTCTCAAAGCACTCTCCCATCACTTACCTTGTAGGGGCCTCCCTACAATCCTGGGAGGTGAGGAGAACCAGGATCCCTATCCCTTCTTCACAAATGAATGGTAACATCCTGGGATTCCTTACCAAATCCATTCCTTATCTGATTTCAGTAAGTCAATTTCCCACTCCAAGGCTCATTTACTCATCTGTAAAATAGGAGCGGATCTGTACAAGGCAGCAGAATGGCTTCTTCTAGCTCTCCAAGTTCTCAAAGTGATGAGGTGACTTACCCAAGATTGGAAGGAATCAAGACAGAGACACTCCCAAGCTACATGTCACTTTCTTTGCCCACACAAATCAGGAAAAGCCAGAGGTATCACAGCAAAGAAGAAAGCCAATGGATGGATGGATAGGTAGGCAGGTGGGTGGATGGATGGATAAGCAGGTAGATGGATGGATAGGCGGGTAGGTGGATGGATGGCTAGGCAGGTAGGTGGATG
Source organism: Pedetes capensis (assembly GCA_007922755.1). Classification (NCBI taxonomy): domain Eukaryota; kingdom Metazoa; phylum Chordata; class Mammalia; order Rodentia; family Pedetidae; genus Pedetes; species Pedetes capensis. The sequence continues at coordinate 55,415 of VMDO01003557.1, forward strand.
AATGGATAGGTGGGCAGGTGGATGGAGGGACGGGTAGGTGGGTAGGTGGATGGATGAATAAATGAGTAAGTGGATGGATGAGACAGAAACCTAAGAAATTGAGATTTCTCTTAGCAGCAACTGATTCAGCTACCTGCCTCCTCCTGCTTCTTCGTGAGGTGACTGTTCCCTCTAATTCCTGCTGCCTAGCTACTTGGTGGGCTGGGATTTAACTCAGTTGGTAGAGCGCTGCACTGCAGTCTCTGAGGTCCTGAGTTTGATTCCCAGCACCGCAAAAATGGGAGAAGGGCCTGGCAATCCACTCCCAAGGCAATCCTGAAACAGTCAGCCATTGAAAACCCTATGAGGGTCACTATGAGTTGGATACCAAATCAACGGCATCTAACAACAACAACAGCTACTTGGCAGGCTGTGCTGGATCCATGAAGCTGGAGTTCTGAAGTCATTGTCCCTGCCTGACAGCTGGGAGCTGGCAGTAAGGGGAGTGAGTCCTCATCTCAGGCTTCCTTCTTACTGTGTTATTTACCACCCTGCTCAGTAGCTATTGCCATGGGAAAAATCAGTGGCCAGGGGCCATGAACAGGAGATTGTAAACATGGGCATCCCCCACAAAGCAGATCCTTTGATCAGCCACAACTGAGATCAAGCTCTGTCCTTGCAGTGAAACTTAGGACCCCTGGGGGCAGTGGGCTGGCATGGAAAGAGCATGCCCTGGGCATCTCCATCCTAGTTCAACTCTAGTGACTTGGAGAAAGCTCCTTAACCTCTCTGTGTCTTTGTTTTCTTACCTGCAAAATGGGTGTGGTGTCTGACAGGTGTCCTGAGGAATGAATGAGGTTAAATACAAAATGCCTTGCATTTTATAGGTGCTCAGTAAATAGAAGTTCTCTTCCTTTTGTTCCAGTTCTTGGAGAAACTCGGGAGAGGGAAAAAACAAAACCCTTCCTGGCTACCAGCAACTTTTTCAATTGAGAAGCATCTCCAAGTATCATGAAGTAGGTAAGTGCATATGAAGGTGGGGAAGAAGAGAAAAAAATGTGTTTTCAGCAGGAAGTGAAGTTGTGCTCAAACATACTTGATCTCTTTAAAAGAGAGAGCCATTCACCTGTCTGCAGCTGTAGGACTGTGGCATCCTAGCCCATCAGATCTCGGAAGCTAAGCAGGATTGGGCCTGGTTAGTACTTGAATGGAAGAACACCTGGGAACACCAGGTGCTGTAGGCTTGGGAGAAGGACCTGGCAACCCACTTCCAAACAACAATCAGCCATTGAAAACCCTATTAATAGCAGAGAAGCACTGACAATAGTGTTTCACCTGTTGTAGGTAGGGTCGCCGAGTCAAATACCGACTTGATGGCACTTAACAACAACAACAACAGACCATTCACCTGTCTCCTGCCATCATTATTATAGAGCTGATGTTACTGCTGAGGTTCTCAAATACCATCTGTGAAATCATGGAGTTGAGACTACATCAAGGATGTAGTTGAGCGCCCAGTGTCCCTCTTCACCTGGAGTGATAAAGATAGGGCATCATAGGGCATCATAACAGGGTCATTAGGAGAGGGTTTCACCATGAGACTGGCTAAGGTTTCATTTTGTCATTGTCCAACTTTGGACAATATTCTTATTCTCTGAGCCTCAGTTTCTTACCTATAAAATGGGGCTAGCAATATGATCTTTTGGGTATTGTTTGTTTGTTTGTTTTTGAGATAAACTCTAAGTTACACACATACTACCTCTGGCCTCAAACTTGTGATACTCCTACCTCAGCCTCCTGATTCAATGGGATTATAGGCATGCACCACCACACCCAGCTAAAATGATCTATTTTGTTTTGGGGAGGATTCAGTGAGGTCCTGAGGCTTGTGCCTGACACATGAAAGCTCACTAGATGTTAATGTGTTAACGGTTTTGATTACTGGAAGGGACTTGCAGGTAACATTTCCTTCCATTTGAATTCTCTGCATGTGCAGGTACATATCCACTGGACTAAACAATCTTTGAGCCCCTCTTTAGCATTGAGATTCTATTTTTCCTAAAATACTTTTGATCCCCCAAAACACTTCCCCCAAACCATCTAACATGCTTCCATTCTTCACTCATTCATTTTTCTCCCTTTTGGTCTTCTTCCCTCCCAATAATTAAGTGGCCTCTCCTGAATTTTGTTGGCTCTTTTCCCACATTTAAATGCAATATTCTGGCTTTTTTATGCAGGTGAGAAAACAAAGACACAGAGAGGTTAAGGAGCTTTCTTCAAGTCACTAGAGTTGAACTAGGATGGAGATTCCCAGGGCATGCTCTTTCCATGCCAGCCCACTGATCAGAGATGAATTAGTGGCTTATAAAGTGACTTGCTGAGTTGGGATTTGGCTCAGTTGGCAGAGCGCTGTGCTGCAGTCTCTGAGGTCCAGAGTTCAATTCCCAGCACCACAAAAGTGGGAGACGGGCCTGTCAATCCACTCCCAAGGCAATCCTGAAACAGTCAGCCATTGAAAACCCTATGAGGGTTGCTATGAGCCGGATACCTACTCGATGGCACCTAACAACAACAACAACAAAGTGACTTGCTAGGTTGACATCTCAGCTCCTTCTGCCAACTCTACTCCCAGGGGTCCCCTGATCTTTTGGGCTATCACATGAGGACTCAAAGACCCCCAGCAAAGAACAGTCATCCAGGGGAGCATAGTATATTGTGACTGGGGAAAGGTAAAGCACAGAGAGGCTGAATTAGGTAAGAGTGAGGATACAGAAAGTTCCTGGAAACAATTTGGAGGAAAGGGAGGCTGGGGATACTCTGCAGAACCCCTCAAGTTGTGGAATCCCCAGGCCTTTTCTCTGTCTAGAAACAGTGCCAAGGAAACAAAAAGACTTATTGAAATAAGCATACCAAAACAAACAAACAAACAAACAAAAAAGCATAATGCTAGCTGAACTAAGAGAAGAGTCACTTTTTTATTGTTTTTGTTTTTATGTAAGTGTGGTCATATTTTTGTGTGTTTTTGTTGTTGTTAGGTGCTGTTGTGTCAGATCTGACTCATAGCGACCCTCATAGGGTTTTCGATGGCTGATTGTTTTAGGATCGTTATTGTTTTGAGAGTGGGCTGCTATGTCCTTCTCCTATTTTGCTGGTGCTGGGGATCAAACCCATAGCCTCAGAGAGCACAGAGCAGCACTCTATCAACTGAGCTAAACCCCAATGCCATATTTTTTGTATGTTGTTGTTGTTAGGTGCCGTGGAGTTGGTGTCTGACTCATAGTGACCTTACGTACAACAGATGAAACACTATTGTCAGTGCTTCTCTACTATTCATAGGATTTTCAATGGCTGATTGTTTGGGGGGAAGTGGGTCGCTGAGTCCTCCCAAGCCTACAGAACCTGGTGTTCCAAGGCGGTCTCCTATCCAAGCACTAACTAGGCCTGACCCTGCTTAACTTCCAAGATCTGACAGGATCAGACGCCACAGTGGTACGGCTGCAGGCATATTTTTGTATATAACACTTAAATATTTAAAATCTTTTTTTAATCAGTTGTGCTCAGACAAGAAAACAAGTTAGAACCTAAAAAAAGATGGTTTGGTGTCCCACTGCAAAGTAGCAGACTCCAGTCTTCAAAGGAAGACCATAAAAGTCAAAAATAAAACATTGTAAACATCTGCCTTCCCACCCCAATCCAGGCCCCACTGGGCTCTGGGTTTGCTGAGACCCAGCTTATGGGAAAGGCTGCCAAATGGCACCAGGCAGCCATGCTGGAGGGAGGAATGAGGATGAGAAATGAGGAGGACTCCCAGAGGACGACTTCCAAGAGCCACAAACAGGACTAAGGTCCTTACTTAGCACCTGTGGTGATGCTGAATGACCACTCCATGGGACCCAGGACTCCTGGTTTTAGTTTTCTGCCACTAACTTGCTGTGTGACCTGGGACCTCTCTGGACCTTAGTTTCCTCATCTATAAAATGAGGAGGCTTAGTCAATGTAGAAAATATGTACCAGCCCCTTTCTCTGTGCACTGTCCCAATGATGTGAGTAATACAATGAGGAATAAGAGAATCACTTATTCAGGAAACATTGAGGGACTACTCCATTGACCAGACATTGTGTTAGAAATGAGCATGTCAGTGTTGTTGCCATAGAGGCACTCTCAACCTGATCAGAAAGAGTGTGCATACAGGTCATGGCCAATGGAACCCCAGTGCAGAGATAGCTATGGGCACACAGGGGTGCAGGGAGGAGTAGCTTGTCATACTAAGACTGGTCACAGAAGTATCAAAGTTTACAAACGGCCCAAATACATTCCTACCATGGGTGTGTACAATCTAATCAGAGCTTAGGACAAATGCCTAATGGCTACCACAAAAGGCAGAATGAAGCTGCCATGGGGGCCTATGTTCATTCAGAGAAAAAAAAAGAAACTCATGTGAATTAGGTGGGGTGGGGAAAGGGACACACAAAAGGCAGGAGGAGGCTAGGAAATGCTTTGCAGGAATTGGTATTGAGATTAGCCCTGAAGGATAGAGTTTCTTGAGAGCCTGTGGGAGCATTCAAGAAAGGTATTCTATCCCAGCACCCAGGAGACTGAGGCAGGAGAATTGATGTGATCTCGAGACCAGCCTGAGCTACATGACAAGTTCCAGGCCATCCTGGACCCTGCTTCAAACAAACAGGCAAACAATTAAAACCCAAGAAAGGCATTCTAGAAGGGGTATTCTATGAAAAGGGTCTTTACAAGAAAAGGGACCAAGTGAGGACTATCAGGGTATAGTCAGGACAGCACAAAGAATAGGGAATGGGGAGCAGCAAGGCTGAAAGCCAATGAGAGCCATCAAGATGACAGCCATTGGAAAAGATGGGCCTTGGGCCAAAGACTTGACAGCCTCATGCCAATTCTTAGAGGCCGTTTCCCTTTCAGAGAAGGACACAGAGGTCCAAGGTGGTTACAATATCATATGGCAGATGGGTGGCAGAAACAAACAAGCCCTGATTAGGTGTCTGATGTCCCATCCTCACCTTTTTGCCACTGGAATGCCATGCGGTGGCATTACTGGGCCCTTCTCATCTAAGGTTCCATTGTCCCAGTGCACCTAGCAGGCTTGTCACCTCAGAAATGTAAGCACTGGGGTTGGGGTGTGTAGCTCAGAGGCAGAGCATGCGCTGAGCATGTGTGATGCCCTGGGTCCAATCTTCATCGTGAAAGAGAGAGAGAGAGAGAGAGAGAGAGAGAAAGAGAGAGAGAGAGAGAGGAAGAAGGAAGGAAGGAAGGAAGGAAGGAAGGAGAAGGAAGAAAAGGAGAAGGAAGGAAGGAAGGAAAGGAGGGAGGAAGGGAAGGAGGGAGGGAGAAAGGAAGGAAGAAAGGAAAGAAGGGACGGAGGGAGAGAGGGAGGAAAGAAGGAAAGAAGGAAGGCAGGTAGGCAGGAGGGCAGGCAGGCAGGCAGGCAGGCAGCCAGCCAGCCAGCCAGGTAGGCAGATAGGCAGGCAGGCAGGCAGGCAAGTGTGGGCACCAAAGGAGTCAATCCTTGCCCAAATCAGAGAGCTGGCTCCATTCAGCCTCTTCCCCTGTAGCATGGATGGGATTCTCAGGATCTCTTTCATGAGGATGGAAGGATGGGTGGGGCAAGGAATATTAACATTGCTGAGGGGTTTGGGTGCTCTGCTCTCTGCTGGCCTCTGTTTATTGTTCTATGATGACGTGGGCTGGCTCAGTTCTAGCTCTCTCCTAGTCTGACTAGTTAGTGGTGCCATGTTCATGGGGCAGCTCATTCTGCCATAGCTAGGGCAGGTGGCTCTTCTTGCGAGATTGGAGTTTCAGCTTGTACGCCCGCAAGCTGTCCAGGTACTGCTGCAGGCCTATGGACTCCCGGCGCCAGCGCCCTAGCTTTCGCAGCTGGTCTGTCATGAACTTTTTTTTCAGGTGGTCGTGCAAGTGGCTCATCTTTCTCTTGGTCTTGTCAGAAGCTCTTATCTTACAAAAAACAGAGGTGAGGTTAGATTGAAGAAGCCACTTCATAGCAAGAGGGACATTTGGGACTGCTGATTTAGGGGTGGGAAATGTGCCTACTATTCATTCCATAAATACCTTGACCCACAGGCGGCCTCAGGTTTCCCTATTTGTAAAAAGTGGGCCTTAAGCTGGACAGTCACTATGGTACCTTCTGACCATCTGCAGCTGAGGACCCTGATTTTAACCTTAACAAATATGTCTATTTGAAGACTGATCAGAAAGAAATGAGGGCTTGTAGTGGCAAGGAGGTATATCTTGCTTCTCTGTCTTTCCATAACTCCTATCACCCTGTCCCCGTTAGTCACAGTGCTTTTCACACGTTGTCTGTGACATCCCTTAAATCATAATGAATTCCTATTTCACTATGTAACTTCTGTCCCCAACACTATAAGGTCTAGAAAGGCATATCCTATGTCTTACTCCCTCTGTTATTTATTCCAATGAACTAGACGTGGGAGGGGATGCTAGGAAAAATCAGTTATAGGTGTTCCCAGGAACTATAAGGTAACTAGGAAGTGAGATACATGCCCAGATTTTTCTAAGCCAGGAAGAAAGTGATATACCCCGAAAAGAGGTATAGAACTCAAAGAAGACAGATATAGAGAAAAGCTGCACAGGGCTGTGAGTGCAGCTCAGTGGTAGAGCATGTGCCTAGCATATGTGAGACTCTAGGTTCCATCCCCAGCACTGAAAAAACAAAAAACAAAAATCTGAGGTAGGGGCCGCTGTATAAATTGGGGTTGGGTTTTGAAGGATGAGAAGCTTTGACCCTGGTAGAAATAGAACCTGATAGAAGGTGATCTGGGAATCTATACTTTTAACAAGCTTTCCAGGAGATTCTGATAATATGCTTAAGTTTAGCTTATTTGAGGATGAGGCACAATGCTAAGCAAAGGAGTTCTTTATAAAGGCCAGTTGATGCTGACATGATTATTTGACACAAGTTAAAGGAGGAGGGCAGGTAACCAACAAAAAAGTGGGAGGGGGGGTTGGAGCGGGAGCACTAAAGATTCAAATCAGTGGTCCCTACACCTGGTTGAATATAAGAAACATGTCAGTTGCTTGAAAACATATAGACCTCAGAGTTCTAGTTTAGTAGTTTAGTCAGAGATCTATATTTTTTTCATGTACCTGAAATGATTCTGACCCAGCCATGGAGAAGCAAGTGGTTGTTTTTACCACTAGGGACAGCCAGCATCATGATACCAACGTTCTGAAAGCAGCAAATGCAACGAAGAAGATCTGAAGATAAACTGATGGTACATGAGCCCCTGGCTTCTCTTATTCCAGACACTGGCAACCCTGCCCTGTCCATCCTTGACTTTGTAAATCCAGCATTCTCTATTTCACTTGAATTAATTCAAAGTCAGTTTATATAATGTGCAACTGAAAAGGTCCTAATAGCTCCTATTTTATAAAGGGGAAAAGAGGGCCCTGGAGGAAGGTCACATAAAGCCAGAGGCCCTTCTTCAGGTCTCCACCCTATTGACTCTGTACCATGCCACTGGAAGTTTAGCAGAGACCCAGGCCCCTGTTCTTTCTTTTAGTTTTGTTTGTTTGTGTTTGTGCTCACGGTGCTAGGGATGAAACCCAGGGCCTTGCACATGCTAACCAAGCATTCTGCCACTGAGCTACAACCTGCCCCTGCTTTTGTTTCTTGTGGCCCTCAAGAGGATCTGGCACCATCTCTTAAGGCTCTCCCAGTTTTTTTCTATGTCAGAATCCCATAGAACCATCCAGATTTGACCCTGGAACATGCAGAGAAGCTCAACAGTCAAGAAAGGGGCGTCAGCTCAATCCTGGGCTGCTGCTGTACTTGGGAAAATGAGTGTGTTATGGAATCTACTTGTTCACTTTCTCCTCCTCCTGGAAGTACCTGTCCCAAGCAGGCCCTAAAGAAATATTTAATGAAATCATCAGTCATGGTTCATGGGGTGACTGTACTTGGGCTTTTGAGTAAGCAGGTCAAACCCTACTAGTCCACAAATAAAAACTGGGAGAAGAGACTGAGTTCTCATCTGGAAAATGGGGAGGACCCCCAAAAGGAAAAAAGTGGATAGTGTTGATGCTGATTCAAGCTTGAAGGCCTGAGACTTTGTAGGGGAGATAATATACTTTGAGGAAAAAAAAATGTCATAAGAGACATGGAGACAGGGAGAAGGAGTGTGACACCTTGGGCAAGTCACTAACCTCAAGTGTCATCTGCATCCTCTGTAGTCATGAGGCCTGCCTTAGCATAGCTCAATGCCCCCTATTTCCTCTAGGATCTGGGATCCCCCACTGACCCCAGGATATGGGGACTGGGAAGTGAATTTGGGTCAACCCACTAACGATCTGTAATGCCACAGCCTGTGGCTACTTTACCTCCATTTCATAAACTCGTTGTGCGCTGAGGTTGTCCCGAATGATCACCCGAGATAAATGGCTCTTGGGTAAAAGTTTTTTCACTGCTGCTTCACTGGAATTCATTATGCTGGAGTGGGGAGGGGAAAGTGGTACAGGTTAGAGAGGTGGTAGAGGCCAGGGACTGATCTGATGGGGTCCTGGGGAGTGGGTGAGGCCACCCCAGTTTTCTTAAGACAAGCACAGTTTTCTCATTTTCAGAAGAGCAAAGGAGGAGCCATATGTTTTGCCTGGGGACAGGGTACAGTAAAGGACTATTTCTTGGATACCAAGTGAAAAAACATCCTGAGAAAGATATAGAAGGGCCCAGTCTGCAAGAGAAATGTCAACAGGGAATCAATACAGTCCTCATGGCTGGGTGCAGTAGCTCACACCTGTAATCCCAGCAACTTGGGAGGCAGAGGCAGGAGGATTGCAGGTTTGAGGTCAGAGGCAGGCTATGTAACTTAGTGAGACCCTGTCTCAAGATAAAAAACTAAAAAATGGACTGGGGGTGCAACCCAGTGGTAGAACACTTGCAAAGTATGTGTGAGGGCTCGATTCAACCCCCAAGTACTGCAATACGAAACAAAACAAAACCTAGAAAAAACAGTCCTCAATGCCTTTTTTAGATGTGCTTGAGTGTGTGTGTGCTAGGGATGGAAAGCAGGGCCTTTCACATGTGTTAGGGAAGCACTTTACCTCTGAGATACACTCCTAGCCCACAAGTGGTCATCTTAATGAGAAAATGCTTGATGAGATGGGAGGTGGAAGTCTTAGAAAAGAGGGGTAAAAATTGGAGGTTAGGGGCCAGAAAGATGAATTTCAGGGATCCTGATGGTGGAGAGCTTTTCCTTCACAACCTAGATCTAAAGGGGATCTTGGAAGTGAGGCTTTGTCAGAGCAAGGGAAAAAGAACATGAAAGACTTTGGAAGGATGTTGGGCTGGTGAATGGGGGAATTCTAAGGGAAAAGGGATTGGGAAAGGTTTATAAAAGTGAGGGAAGTTTGGGGTGGATAGACTTTAAGGAGACTTTGTTGTTGTTGTTAGGTGCCAGTTGAGTCAGTATCCTATCCAACTCATTATGTTCAACAGGAGAAACAGTATTGTTAGTGTTTCTCTGCTATTCATAGAGTTTTCAAGGGCTGATTGTTTTTTGGGAGTGGGTTGCCAGGTCCTTCTCCCAAGCCTGCAGCACCTGGTGTTCTCAGGTGGTCTCCCCATCCAAGTACTAACCAGGCCCAACCCTGCTCAGCTTCCGAGATCTGACGGGATCAGAGGCCACAGTGCTATGGCAGCAGGCTAGGAGACTTTAGAGAGAGAGAGAGAAGTAAACGATGGGGTAGGGTAAGGTAGAATGGAGCCAGACGCTGGCTTCAAATATATACCATTAAATATTTTACCACATTTGAAAATAAGTGTTCATATTTTCTTTCTAAAATTTGGAAACTAAATGTACAATGAGGAAGTAAGTGAATAACTTTGGTAAGTCGTACAAAAAATACTTGTAATCATGTATAAAACATAGACAGTTTTGGTGTACTAAGTAGGTTGCTAAACAGTGAACTTTTTGTGGTGTATTTTTTAAAAAGTATAGTATATTTTACATATAAATGGACCTAGAACCATATACATCAAAATGTTAGCAGTGGTTGTTTCTGGCTACTCATTTTGCTGATCTGTCTTCTCTGATTTTTCTATGAGTATACACTACTTTTAAAAATAGGACAAAAAGCCAGGTGTGGTGGTACACACCTTTAATCCCAACACCTGGGAGTCTGATATAGAAAGATTGAGAATACCAGGCCATCCAGGGCTTCATCGCAAGACCTCATAAAAAAATTAGGACAAAAAAAGGACAATTTTTGCATCTTGTTTGTTTTTGTTTGCTTATTTTTTACAGTGCTGGGGATTGAATTCTGGTCCTCATACAGCTAGGCAATTGCTCTACCACTGAGCCACATCCCTAGACAAAAAATGACAAATTTTAAAGGGTACAACATTTTGCAGGATTAGAATTCTTCCAAATTCATTTTCACCCAATTTGGAGCAATGATCTTGTGAATATTTTTATATTATAAACAAGTATGAACAAATAAGCATCCCTAATCTCCCATTTCCATTTTTCTGATTTCTCTGTAGGGCAGCACAGCATAGTCCAGAGCGGATGGGAAAGGCTGGTTCAGACATCAAGGTGTTCACATACAAGTCTCTCAGACCCCTCTTTTCTTTTGGAAAAATAACCCACAAAATATTTTAAGACACATAAAACACTCTTCACCCACTTGGTGGTACACCAAATTTACCAGTACTGGAAAGAAAAAGATAAAAAGACAACATTCCCAGCTGAGTGTGGTGGCACATGCCTGTAATCCCAGGGATTTGGTAGGCCGAGGCAGGAGGATCTCAAATTCAAGGTCAGAGGCAGTCTCCATAACTTAACAGACCCTGTCTCAAAATAAAAGCTTAAAAAAATGGGCTGGAGGTGCAGCCCAGTGGTAGAGCATTTGCAAAGTCTGCGGGAGGCCCAGGGTTCAACCCCCAAGTACTGCAAAATAAATGAGTAAACAATATTCCCTTTCAAGTAATAATAGTCATTTTGAACTAAACTGCTTTCCATTGAAAGTCCTCCGTGGGAGACTAGAGGATGCAGCGAGCGGGGCTGAGGAATGGGTGTGTGTAAATGGGATTGGGGTTTGTGAGGGTTGAGGCCAGGCAGAGGTTACCGGGAGCTTTTCTAGGGACACTGGGGAACAGAGGCTGAGCGGAGCGGTGTCAAAGAGGTTTGCCCCTGACAGGCTTTAGGGAGGTTCAGGGTTCACCCCAAAGCTGCACAATGTTAATCCTGGAGGACGGAAGGAAGCCTGATTCAGAGGAAACTGGGCTGGAGGGGAAGTGCCTTCTTCGGGGAGTCTGGGCCCCTGAGGGTCCGAGGAGCTGGACTGAGAAGAAGCCAGGGCCAGGGTTGGCAAGAAATTCAGAGCCGGGGCTGGGGGTGTGACAGGCAGGGCCAGGGTCTCGCCGAGGAGCGCAGGTGTGAGAGTTTGGGCTCTCCCAGGGATCCAGGGGTCCGACGAACGCTCTAACTACCCAGGCCACACCTGAAGAGCACCAGGGGCTGCGCGGTCCGCGGCCGCAGGAAGCAGATCTGTGGCTGGACCAGCGGGCAGAGGTCGAATCTATCGCGCCGGAAGTCTGAGCCCGAGGTGGCACCCACACTGGTAGGCGCCTTGGCCAAAGTCTCAAAATCTGCCGGCAAGCCTAGGTCCCATTTGACCGAGGGTCTCTTCGGCTGTGTTGTAGCAGCTTCTACACTGGAGAACGACTCGGGAACGGTAGCCAGTTTGGAAACAGCGGCAGGTGTGAGTAAGCAGAAGCGGAGTGAGTCTTAAAGCGGTCGCACTGGCTGAGCTCTTGCCGCGTTGCCCTGGAGACGCACAGTGGGCGGGACCAGGAGGGGAGCTGAAAGTGCGCGCAGAGTTTAGCGGGCTGAGGACCTGGTAGATTGTCCCTCTGCAGCCACCGTGATGCAACTAGTCGCGTTGCCTTGGAGACGGGCTGGGCCGGCTGGAGTGGTCAGTGTGAGCCGAGCGGTCCTTGCTTAGCCCAGATGTTGGTTGTGGTGCTGGCGTGATCGCGAGACAGGGAACGGCGTAAATCTGGGCGATGTTGGGCCCTGTTGCAGAAGAGACCGAGAATTCTCGGAATACCCAGAACAGCCCATTCCTTCCCTCGAGGAAAGACCATTGCTGTTGAAACCAGAGCGCTTGGCGTGCAGGGATTGTGGCTCCAGGATCCTGATGGGTCTTCTGTCTCCCGGAGACCCTCGTCTGGGGCTCCGCCTCGCGGCTGTTTCCTGAACAAACCGCGTCCCGCCCCAGCCCCTCGCCTTCCAGCTGGAGAAAGGTAAGACATCGGGGTCTTGTCAAGGAGTTGAGAAGTCCATTCCATTGCCAACTCCCAAACCTACCAGACTCACTCGTAGAAAGTGGCGCCTCGGGCCGGTCAACCTGTGGACTTTGTGCCACGTTTATAACCCAGGATTTAGCCAACGCCCTGCAGTGTTTGCAACATTTCCTACATAATGGACCAGGAGGACCGGTTTTTGGACTTTGCTATGCAACCTTAAACAAGTCCTTTTCCCTCTGTGCCTCACTTTACACCTGTGACAAATGGAGGTATTTGCTCTAGACGCCCCTCTGATTATGTGGCTTTGAAGATCGCACCAGAGAGGAAGCCAAAGGCTTCATAGGCTGTGAAGTGTGAAACTCAGCTGCAGCCAAATTGCTGTTTCTCCACCTCCTTCCAGCTCACACCACTAAACTGTTCTTCAGATCTTTGTGTCTTTTTTGTGTGTATGTGTTTCTGTGATTCTGTTTGAACCCAGGGCTTTGCATGTACTTTGCAAACACTCTACCCGCCCCCGCCCTTTAAATCTTGAAACAGGTTGCTTCTGGCCTCCAACTTGCGATCCTCCTACCTCTGCCTCTCTAGTCGCCTGGATTACAGGCGTGGGCCACTGTGCATGTAATCTCTGTATCTTTTTTGAGACAGGATCTCACTCTGTAGCCCAGATTGGCCTCAAACTCTCAATTCCACTGCCTTAACTTCCTGAGAGTACTGGGATTACAGGAGTGCTCCACCATGGGCCTCTCCTTTTTGTGACTCCATAGCCCCCAGTCTGGAATGAAGCCTTTTATTCTTTACTCCCATAATGCTTTGCATTTTAACTTTCCTAACAACAGCAGCCAAACCACTGTGGCATCCAATCCCATCAGATCACGGAAGCTAAGCAGGGTTGGGCCTGGTTAGTACTTGAATGGGGAACTGCCTGGAGCTCCAGGTGCTGTAGGCTTGGGAGAAGGACCTGGCAACCCAGTCCCCAAAATGATCAGCCATTGAAAACGCTATGAATAGCAGAGAAACACTGACAATAGTGTTTCATTGGTTGTATGTAGGGTCGCTATGAATCGGACACCGACTCGCTGGCACCTAACAAAAACAGCAAGAATAGTTGCTCTTTTTAGAGGGTTTATTCTGTGCTAAGCCCCCTGTTCAACACTTTACTTGTATTATCTCGATTAATCTTCACAACATCCATTTAAAGAAGGCACTGTTATCCTTATTGTCCAAGGACAAAATTATGGTTTATTCTAAAATTGGATAATACTTGTTCTATAAAATAAAACTCCCCCAGTGAACCAAACAGAGGGTATTTATGGTTTTATGGAGAGGAAAGGGGCGAGGAAAGCAGAAACAGAAAAAAAGCACTGGGGCAGCTGAGGCAATAGGATTGCAAGTTTGAGGTCACCTTGGGCTATATAGTGCAACCTATCTCATAAATAAATAAATAGATAAATAAGTAAACAAACAGACAAACAGACTGGTCGTTTCAAAGTGCATAACTCTCCCTAGAAGGTGAAGGACAAAGAGAGAACATGGAAAAATACTGATTTGTTAACATCAGATTATGTTAGATTCCCTTTTATTATGAAAACATTAGGAAAAAGAACTTTATTATACCAGTTGAAACTGACTTATTTGGGAAACTTGGCTGTTATCTCTAATCCTGATTTATCCTCAGTGATCAAATAAACAGTTTATTGTAACCCAGGGAAAACCTAAATAAACCCTGTAGCTTCACTTGGTCTTTTTTTTTTTTCTTTTTTTTCTCCCCCAGTGTTGGGGGAGTTGAACCCAGGTCCTCACACATGCTTTGAGACAGGGTCTTGTGTTGTGCAGGCTGCCTCTGGTCTCCAACTCATGATCCTCCGCCCTCTGCCTGCTGAGTCCCTGGGATTCAGGATGGTCTGTTGTTCCTGGCTCCCCATTAAACTTTGAGTTCTTTGAGAAAAAAGGCCATGACTGTCTTATACATTTATACATTTCAGTGTCTCACAGTTTCCTTGGGAAGCAGACATTTATCAAATAATCAGACAGCTCAAAACCATGCCTTTAGTAAATGTTAGGAAGGAGAAAACATCAGGCTGTAAAAGCCTAGAGCACACTTGATCAAACATGGGGGAAGGGTGTGCTCTGAAGTTTTCCCCCAAAAAGTAACCCTTCAGCTAAGATCCCAAGGCTCTTCAGACCTTTCATAGAACTCTTCTGACTGGAACTGATCAGGATCTGATGGGACTATAAGGAAAAGGGGTTCTTGCCTGAGAGAACAGCAGAGGAACAGGTGGCCATGGGGAACTGTCAATAGTTTGCCTACCGGAGGCCCTTTATGTCATGGGGAAGGCTATTAGGAGGCTGGAGAGATGAATAGTGTTCAGGCCATACATGGCCTTGACTGCCAGGCTAAAGGCCTCTGTCTTATCCTGATAGTGGGCAGCCACTGCTATATATTAAGCAGGGGAACAAAATATTGGCTCTTCATTGTATGTAATGAAGACTGTCATTTGGCTTTGAGAGGTGTGATCTAAATCTGAATGTCCCTGTTCACTGAGACATAGGAAAATGTGATTTAAACAAAATAATAATTCTTTTTTATTTTGGTTTTTTGAGGCAGAGTCTCACTACATAGCCCAGGCTGGACTGCAACTCACAATCCTGCCTCTGCCTCCCAAGTGCTGGGATTATAGGCATATATGACCATGCTTGATGAAAGTGTGATTTTTGCAGTTTAA
This sequence comes from Pedetes capensis, assembly GCA_007922755.1. NCBI lineage: Eukaryota > Metazoa > Chordata > Mammalia > Rodentia > Pedetidae > Pedetes > Pedetes capensis. The sequence continues at coordinate 70,428 of VMDO01003557.1, forward strand.
TTCAAGACTAGGGAAGCCAGGGGCCTGATATTTCAAGGAAAAGATAGGGGGACACTCCTTTCAGGGTACACACCACAGTCCTACTACAGGCATCGTGGTGCTATTGTGACAAGTCTTCCTGAGGTCCTGCACTTGCTGTGGTTCTCATTCTGGCCCTCAGGAAACTGAGCTTCTCAGCTATTCAGGGTTTTCAATGTCAGATTGATTTTTGGGAGTGGGTTGCCAAGTCCTTCTCCTAAGCTGGTGTTCTGAGGTGGTCTCCCATCCAAGTACTAACCAGGCCCGACCCTGCTTAGCTTCCAAGATCTGATGGGATCTCATGCCACAGTGCTACAGCTGCAGGCATATAACCATGTAGGACTTTGTTATTTGATATCCATTTCACATTGGCATATCCTGTCTGTTCAAGGAGATGCTTCTTGGGGCGAGGGGGAAGCAGGCTCTTTTTCACTCTTATTCTGCCCTTCCCCAGGGACTCTCAGCATGATTGGGCTCTTGTGCCATGTGACTGGTTCAGGGTCTCATGCTTTAGGCATCAGTTCAATAGAACTGCAGAAACTGTACTTAGTTTCCACAGAGAGGGATTGGAAGGCAGGAGAGAATTTTGAAGAGAGGAGAGAAGAGGGCCTAAAGTGTGAGCCTATTGGAGCATCAGTCCAGGGTAGAGCTGAAGAACACAACTTGTCCCACCCACCTAGATCTGGGGGTGCCCCTTAGGGGAGGTCTTGAGTTCAAGGCTCCAGGATTTGCCCTCTGTCCTGTAGGACAATGCGCATTTAGGCTACCTAAGAAGCATGTTAAAATGCACATTCGTACTCCCCACCTGAGAATCTGACTTGGTGCATTTGGGACAGGCCCTGGTATATGTATAATGAGTTCCTGAGTGATTCTGTTGAGATGGTCAGAGGGCCACCTTGGAGAATCCCATGGACCAAGGTATACATTTTCCAGAAGTCTCCCCGCCTGCCGGGCCCCTACCCTTTAAACACCCTCTGTCCTCCCTGCAGTTTTCAAGACACAGCTAGCAGAAGGATGCAGGTCTCAGGCATCACCAGCTGCTGACCCATTTCCTTGATGACAGCACCCCAGTGTGCCTTTCCGGCTCGGTTCCAGCAGCCCTCAGTCAGTGGCCTCTCAAAGATAACAAGGAGCCTATATATCAGTAGTGGTGTGGCTGCCAGCAATAAGCTCCTCTTGTCCAGCAACCAGATCACCACAGTCATCAATGTCTCAGTAGAGGTGACAAACACCTTCCATGAGGATATCCAGTATGTGCAGGTGCCTGTGGCCGACACCCCCACATCGCATCTCTACGACTTCTTTGACCCCATCGCTGATCGTATCCATTTGGTGGAAATGAAACAGGGCCGGACGCTGCTGCACTGCGCAGCTGGAGTGAGCCGCTCAGCTGCCTTGTGCCTTGCTTACCTCATGAAGTACCACGCCATGTCCCTGCTGGACGCCCACACGTGGACCAAGTCATGCCGGCCTATAATCCGACCCAATAATGGCTTTTGGGAGCAGCTCATCCATTATGAGTTCCAGCTGTTTGGCAAGAATACTGTGCATATGGTCAACTCCCCAATGGGAATGATTCCTGACATCTATGAGAAGGAGGTTCGCTTGATGATTCCACTGTGAGTCAACCCACCTGCTCTTGTCCTGGGGTTCACAACTGATCCTAGATCAAGATTCAGATTTTTTTTTTTTTTTTGAGACAAGGTCTTACCATGTAACCCTGGCTGGCCTGGAACTCACTGTGTAGACCAGGTTGGCCTTGAACTTACAAGCCTTCTGCCTCTGCCTTCTGAGTGCTGGGATTATAGGCAGGCACCGCCATGCCAGGCCTTGAACAGTTTACTTTTAATATAGGAATACACCAAATAATGCCTTTTATAAGGGTAAGTAAAAGGGTTACTTCAGCTTTATACCTTATAGTGCATATATATATATATATATATATATATATATATATATATATATATATAAAGATTAAGCTTGGCAGGTGCCGTGGCCCATGCCTATAATCCCAGCAATTTGGGAGAAGAAGCCAGGAGGATAATAAGTTCGAGGCCAGAAACAATCTGTGTAATTTAGTGAGACTTTGACTCAAAATAAAAAGTAAAAATGGGCTAGGTGTAGCCCAGTGGTAGAGCACTTGCAAAAGTATGTGTGAGGCCCTGGATTCAACCCCTAAGTACTACTACTACTAATAATACTACCAACAAAAACCCAAAAAACAAAAACACAAACCAGAAAGAAAAAGACAGATGAAATTTACTAATCATAAGGTGGTAAAGATAAATTTTCTACCCTGTGAGTGGCAGGCCATGACTTGTCCAGAGGGTGGAGTGAGGTAGGTGGTGCCCAAGACAAAGAGACCAGTACCCAATGCATATGGCAGGCCTGGAGTCCTGTAGCCTTCCCCTAGTCCTGCCATGTCTGCCACAGCCCCACCTTGTTCCTTCAGAGCCAGAGCCTTAAGCCTCATAGCACCCCCTGAGCTTCTCACAGTAAGTGCCAACCTACTAGACAGCGGGCCTCAAGTGGTGCTCCAAGGATTCTGGCCCAGCTCTGGTCTGTAGATTGGATTTACGCAGAAGACAGTGGTGGGCCACTGTGGTGAAGGTGGAAGTGGTCCCCAGTCGACAGTCATCCTCCCAAAGGCATTTCTCCCATTTGCACACAGCCTTTTCTTATTTACCAAGTGCACTTCCCAACAGTCATTCTGCACTGGAGAAAAAATGGTTTAAATCCTACCTCAGAAGAGGCCTGGACTCAGAAGCCTTTCCATACTTCCCACTGTATTTAATCCATATGTAGCCTAGGGATTCTGAAGGAAGGGCATGAGTGCAGCTTCCCCTAAAAGGTCTTGCTTAGAACACTTACCATTAGAGGCAGTGCCCCAGTCTGACTGTTGGGATCTCCAGGGGCAGGTGTCAAAGGGACAAACAAGTGGGCTTCAGGAGGCACTGGAATCCAGGGTTGTCCCTGGGGCCAAGATCTGGCTCAAGACCAGCTATAAGTCAGATGTGATGGTGCCCAGCGACTTGGGAGGAGGAGGCAGGAGGATCACAAGTTCAAGGCCAGAGGCAACCTGCACAACTCAGCAAGACCCTGTCTCAAAAAATTGAAAAATGGGCAGGGAGTGCAGCCCAGTGATAGAGACTTCCAAAGTATGTGCAAGGCCCTGAGTTCAACTCCCAAGTATACAAGCAAACAAAAACCAGCTACAGTTTTCTAATCTAGAGCTTTTCAGACAATACATGAGACAACAGAAGCACAACTACTCTGCCCCACTACTTGGTGCAGAGCTGGCATCCAGGGCCCAGTGGAGGCCAGGGCTCTTCCTCCCCAAATGTATCTGTACCCAGAGACGTAGTGTTGAGGAGCCAGGGGAGAAGGAGGAAAGTTGCTGCTCTAAAATGATCTCAAGAACTTGGTGGGGAAATTTTTTTTTAAAATTCTGAATTAACAACCCATAAAAAACTGTTTTGGATGTACAGTTCTTTGAGAGGTTTTTTTTTTGGGGTGGGACGGCAGTAGAGGTGTTTTTGATGTTGTGGTGTTTTTGTTTTTGTGGTGTTTTTTGATGGGATCTTGCTAGGCAGGCCTGTTTGGCCTGGAACTCATAATCCTCCTGTCTCTGCCTTCCAAGTGCTGGGATTACTGGTATGTGCCAACACACCTGGCTTCCATGGGTTTTTACACATGTGTAGATTCACGTAGCCACCACCATGATCAGGACAAACAGCGGTCTGATTGCCTAAAAAGTTCTGTCATACTTTCCTTTTGTGGGCAGACATTCACCCCCACCCAGCCTTAGATAGACACTTATCTGTTGTTTGTCCCCATAGCTTTGCCTTTTCTGTAATGTCACAAAAATGGAATCATATTGGCTATAACCTGGAGCTTGCCTTTTTCACTCAGCGTAATGTCTTTGATATTCTTCCATGTATTTTATGGTATTTTGAATGGTTGTTACACAGTTTGTTTTATATTCACCCATTGAAGGGAATTTGGGTTGTTTCCAGTTTTTGGAGACTACTAATAAAGTTACTAAAAACATTTGTGTGTAGGTTTTTGTGTGAACATGAGTTTTCGTTTCTCTAGGGTATAACTTTGGATGGGATGTTGCTAAAGATACATGTAATTTTATAAGTTACCAAACTTCCAGAATGGCCCTCTTATATTCCTACCAGCTGTATGAAAGATCCAGTTTTTCTGCATCTTACTGATATTTAGCACAGCCAGTATTTTTTTATTTTAGCCACTCTGATTTTAATTTGCATTTCCCTAACGGTTAATGACACCGAACATCTTTTTGTGTGGTTAATTTCTTTCCATATTTCCCTCTTTGGTGAAGTGTCTATTCAAGTCTTTTTAATTTTTTATTTGGGTTGTTTATTATCTCCCTGTTGACTTTTTATTATGGTTTTGATTTTGTTTTGTTTTTTTGTTACAGGGTCTCACTATGTAGCCTTAAATTTGTGATCCTTTTGCCTCACCCCCAAGGCCCTGGGTTTGACCCTGTACCATAAAAGTAAATAAATAAATGAACATCTTGTCTATATCAATGATAGGAATTTTGTTTGGAATTGTATTAAATCTATTGATCAGCTGGGGAAGTGCAACCATCTTTATTCTGGAATCTTCTGATGCATAAACATAGTATGTCTTCATTGATTTAGGTCTTTGATTTATCAGTGCACATCTTTTCTTTTTTTGGTGCTACTGAGAGGCTGAACCCAGGATCTCTTGCATGTTAGGCAAGTGCTCTACCGCTGAGCTGCACCCTCAGCCCCTTTTTTATTTTATTTTGAGACAGGGTCTCAATAAATTATGCAGGCTGCCTCTGACCTTGAATTCAAGATCCTCCTGCCTCAGCCTCCCTAGTCACTGAGATTACATGTGTGCCTGGCTCATCAGTGCATTTGTTAACATGCAAATCATATATATATAGTTGTATTTATAAATATAAATGAAATAATTTTGTTTGGGGAGGGTGTTGTAATTTTTTCCCAATTGCTCATTGTTAGCATACAGAAATACAATAGGTTTTTATGTGTTGATCTTGTATCCTATGACCTTGCTAAACACATTTATTATAAGAATTTTACCTTTTTAGCCGGGTGCAGTGGTGCATGCCTGTAATCCCAGCAGCTCTGGAGGCAGAGGCAGGAGGATCGCAAGTTCAAGACCAGAGGCAGTCTGTGTAACTTAGTGAAACCCTGTCTCAAAAAGTAAAAAAAAAAAAAATGGGCTGGAAGTGGCAGCTCAGTGGTCCAGCACTTGCAAAGCATGCAAGCACAAGGCCCTGGGTTCAACCCCCAGTCCAAAAAAAAAAAAAAAGAACTTTTCTTTATTGCAGTATTTGGGGGTTGAACCCAGGGCCTTGCACATACTTTGCAAGTGCTCTACCACTGAGCTATACCTCCAACCCACTTTTTACTTTTTATTTTGAACTTTGAGTCAAAGTCTTGCTAAGTTACATAGGCTGCCTCTGGCCTCAAACTCACAATCCTCCTACCTCAGCCTCCTGAGTCTCTAGGATTGCAGCTGTGGTACGCATTTTTATAGGTTCCTTGATAATCCATATGTAGATAATCATCCTATCTGCAAATAGGGGTGGTTTTATTCCTTTCCAATCTTATTGCATATTTTTTTTTATGGTGGCAGGGATTGAACCCAGGGCATTGCCCATGCTAGAAAATACTCTACCACTGAGCTACATCCCCAATTGCTATGTAGCCCAGGCTGGCATTGAACTTGATATATAATTCCGGCTAGCCTTGAACTCATGATCCTCCTACCTCAGTCTCCTGGGTGCTTTGATTACAGGAGTGCATTATCACCTACCTTCCTTTCCCCCTCCCTCCATTTTCTTTCCTTCTTTCCTTCCTTCCTTCCTTCCTTTCTCTTCCTTTCCCTCCTCCCTCCCTCTCTTTCTTTTTCTTTCTTTTCTTTTCTTTTCTTTCTCTTGTTTTATTACACTCTCTGGGACTTCAACAATAATAACAAATGTAAATGGTGAGAGTAAATATTCTTGCCCTGTTCCTAATCTTAAAAACTGTACAATTTTTTGCAATTAAGTGTGACATTGCCATAGGTTTTTTGTAGATGCCTTTTGTCAGGTCAAGGAAGAGATTTTTTTAAAGTGGGGAAATATTCCTTCCAATTTTCTGAAAGAGATATGTGGAATTGGTGTATTTCTTCTTTAAATTTTTGGTAGAATTCCCCAGTAAAACCATCTGAGCATAAAGAGTTCCTGTTCAGATGGATTCAAGAATGAATTTAATTCCTTCAATAGTTATAAGACTGTTTAAAACTTCTGTTTCATCTTGGGTGAGATTTGGTTTGTGTTTTTTGAGAAATAGGCTCATTTCATCTAAGTTGTCAAATTTACATATGTAGACTTGTTTATAGTGTTCCCTTATTATCTGTGGGGTCTGTGGTGATGCTATGTTTTGGCTACTCATACTAGTAGTTGTTGTCTCAGTCTTTTTTTTTAGTCTGCCTGGAAGTTTATAATTCTTAAAGTCATTAAAAAATTATTTACCTTGTGTTTCATTGACTTTCTTAGTGCTTTCCTATTTCATTGATTTCAGCTCTTATTTCCTTAGTTCACATGCCTTTGAGTTCATTTTCTTGATTTTTGTTTGTTTGTTTCAGTGCTAGTGATTGAACCCAGGGCCTCACACATGCTAGGCAAGTGTTCTACCACTGAGCTACATCCCCTCTTCTTGTTTTTTCTAATATCATGAGGTAAACATCTAGATTATTGATTAGAGACCAGCATCCTACAAATTTAGATTTGTTGCATTTTCACTTTTGTTCATTTCAAAATATTTTCTTATTTCCCCTGAGATATTCTCCTTTACCCACAGATTATTTAGAAGTGTGTTTCAATACACTCTTTGTTTGTTTGTTTGTTTGTTTGGTGTTTGTTTTTTTGAGACAAGGTCTCACTTTATAGCCCAGACTGGCCTGGAACTTATGTAGACCAGGCTGGCCTCAAACTCTTTTTGATCCTCCTGCCTCAGCCTCCCAAGTGTTAGGATTACAGATATGTGCCATCACACCCAGCTTGTAATATACTTCTAAAATTGAAATCTAAAGTAGAAATCTATCGTTGATTTCTAGTTTAATTCCATCATAGTCAGAGAACATACATTGTATGACTTCAATTCTTTTGAATTTGTTAAAGTTTAATTTATGATATAAGATGTGGTCTATCTTGGTAAATGGTTCATGTATACTTGGAAAATAGAGATGTATTGTGAATAGAATGTCCCAAATATTTTAATTAGGACCAATTGATCAGTGGTAATTTCAATTCTTTTGTACTCTTCCGGATTTTCTGTTTACTTGTTCTAATGATTACTTTACCAACTAAAGTATCCAACTAAAATTGTGGATTTGTCGGTCTTCTTTCAGATTTATTAAATTTTGTTTCATATATTTTGAGGCTTTGCTAGTAGGTGCATGAATATTTAGAATTCCGTTTTCATGGTGAATTGACCATCTTGTCCATGTGCAATGTTTACTTCATCCTGTTAGTGTTTTTGAAGTTTAGTTGGTCTGATTTTAATATAGCCACACCAGCTTTGATTGGTGTTTGTATGATGTATTTTTCCCACCCTTTTACTTTTAACCAGCCTATATCATTATGGGTGGCTTTAACCAATCTTTATCATTGCAAAAGTGAGTTTCTTGTGGCTAGCATATAATTGGGTTTTTTAAATATGTCCAATCTGACAATGTCTCCCTTTTAATTAGTATGTTTAGACCATAATGATTGTCATTTTGATTTAGTCTACCATTTAATATTTGTTTTCTGCTTATCCTGTTTTCTATTTCCTTGTTTCTCCATTCTTGCTTTCTTTTGGATTATTGAATTTCTTAAATATTCCATTTTAGTTTATTAGTTTATTATATGTTGGTGATATTTCTTTGTGTAATTTTTTTTCTGTACTGGGGGGCTGAACACAGGGTCTTGCACCTACTTTACAAGTGCTTTACCACTAAGCTGCACCCTGAATCCCTTTTTTATTTTTTATCTTGAGATAGAGTATCACTAAGTTACAAAGACTGCCTCTGTCCTTGAATTTGCAATCCTCCTGCCTCCATCTTTGAGTTGCTGAGATGACAGGTGTGCACCACCATGCCCAGCCTCTTTATATATTTTTATTGGTTGGATTAGAAATTATAATGTACATGTGAACTTTTAATAATCTACTTAGAATTAATATTTTACTATTTAAAGTTGAATATAAAAATCTTACTACTATACAGGTCTCTTTACCTCTCCTTCCTTTATGTAATATATAGTACATCTACATATATTGAAAATGCTACCTGACAATGTCATCATTTTTCTTACAACTATCATACATATATTAAATCACTCAAGAGGGGAATACTTATAATTTCCGTTGCTTTTTATTCCTTTGATTCTAAGTTTCCCTTTGGCATCATTTCTCTTATGTCTGAAGAATTTCCTTTAACATTTTTTTTCAGAGGAGGTCAGTTTAGCAATGAACAATATCAGTGCACCTTCATTTGAGAATTTCTGTATTTTGTCTTCATCCCTGGAGGTTATTTAAACTGGTATAGACTTCAGGAATGACAGACTATTTTTTCCTTTAGCACTTTAAGAACATTCCTGGCCTCTGTGGTTTCTTATCAGAAATTCAGCCACAGGCTGTTTTTGTAGCTCAGTGGTAGAGTACCTGCCCAGCATGTGCAGGAACCCTACACCCAAAAAAAGTCATTCTAATTATTGTTTCCTAGTAAGTAATGCTTCATCTTTCTCCAGCTCCTTTAAGATTTTCTCTGTCTTTATTTTCAACAGTTTGATCACATTGTCTATAGGCATGATCTCTTCAAGTTATATTTGGAGTTCACTGAGCCTCCTAATCCTGTGTCTTTCACAAATTTGAGAAGTTTTCAGGTATTTCTACAAGTACTGCTTTTTCTGCCATGTGTTGTTATTGCTGCTAGAGGCTGTTTAGTTGGTGTCCAACTCATAGCCATCCTATGTACAACAGACAAAACACTATGGTCGTGCTTCTCTGCTATTCATAGGGTTTTCAATGGCTGATTATTTTTCAGGAGTGGGTTGCCAGGTCTTTCTCCCAAGCCTAAAGCATCTGGTGTTCCCAGGTGGTCTCCCATCCAAGTACTAACCAGGCTTGACCCTGCTTAGCTTCCAAGATCTGACAGGATGGGACACCACAGTGGTATGGCTACAAGGCATTTTGTGCCCTATTATCCTCTAATTCTGTGTCTTTGGCAATAGGAACATTAGACCTTTTAAAATGTCCCACAGATTCCTAAGACTATTTATTTTTTCAACTTTTTTCTCTCTGTTGTTCATACTAGATAATATATTAGTTTTCTGTTGCTGGTATAACAAATTACCAGAAATGTAGCAACTTATAACACTCATTGTTATCTCACAATATATGTAGGTTAATAGTATGATTAGACTTGACTGAGTCCTCTGCTTTGAGTCTCAAAAGGTCAAAAGCAAGTTGTTTCATGAGTCCAAAAACATGTTTTTTATTGAAGACTCTAGGGTATAATCTACCACACTCATTTGGGTTTGTGGCTAAATTCAGTTCTTTGTGGTTATAGAACAGAGGACCACATTTCTTTATATCAGCTTGGACTGGTGTTTTCTCATAGAAGCTGCCCACATTCCTTCTGATGCTTTCCATGTGGCTCCCTCCAGAAATGGCATGTTAAGTCTCCTACTTTGAATACCTCTCACTTTTCCTTCTGCATCTCTCTGAATCCAGCCAGGGGAAAACTCTGCTTTAAAAACCTCCTGTGATTAGAATCGTTAGGTTAGGTTAGGTACTGTTGTCCAGTCAGGTCCCCAACTCATAGCAACCCTGTGTATAACAGATGAAACATTTCCCAACCCTGTGCCACACCCAGCACTATTGTCAGTGCTTCTCTGCTATTTATAGGGTTTTCAATGGCAGATTGTTTCTGCAGTGGGCTGTCAAGTCCTTCTCTCTAGCCTGCAGTGCCTGGTATTCCCAGATGGTCTCCCATCCAAGGACTAACCAGGCCAATTCTGCTTAGCTTCTGGGAACAGGTAGGATTGGATGTGAGGGTGCTGTGGCTGCAGATGTGTTTAGAATAGGCCCACCAATTGTTGTTAGGTGCTGTTGAGTCTGGTCCAACTCATAGCAACCTTATGTACAACAGAATGAAACACTACCAGACACTGTGCTATGCCTGGCATTATTGTCAGTGCTTCTCTGCTATTCCTAGGGTTTTCAATGGCTAATTGTTTTGGGAGTGGGATGCCAGGTCCTTCTCCCAAGCCTACAGCACCTGATGTTCCCAGATGATCTCCTATCCAAGTACTAACCAGGCTAGGCCCTAATGTAGCTTCTGAAACCTGCTGAGATCAGACACCAGGATGGTATGGCTATAAATGGCCCAACTGATAATCCAGGATAATTGCAGTTTGGAAATCCTCAATTGTATTTGCCGTATGAAGTAACGTCCATATTTTCCAGGGCATATGGTGTGAACATCTTTGGCAGGGTTGAGCATTCTTCATACCATAGATTATTTCTGTTGATGTATCTCCAGGTTCACAGACATCTCTGTCATCTCCATTCTGTTCTTAAGGACAGGGCATTTTCAAATTTTAATTATTATATTTTCTTAGTTCTAAAATTTATATTTGGTTGTTTTCTCTGTCTTCTGTTTCATTGCTCAGACTTCTGTTTTTCATTTCCAAAGTCTTTTTCTGATATTTCCAACATCTGGGTCATTTTAGGGTTCTGACTTTTCCAGATTTTTGTATATAGAGTAATTTTAGATTATGTCATAGACATTTTGAACAGTATGTTGTAAAAGTATAGGTTTTATTTCAATCCTGTGGAAAATGTTGGGGCTTTGTTTTGGGAGGAAGGAGCATTTTTGACCCATTTAGGTTCAGTTCTCATCTGCTTCGTCTGGGCCATCAGTTCAATTTTCAAAGCCTGTGCCATGTAAATCCGATGTGTCCTATGCTACCCTGGGGCCAGTCTGAAACCTGGGTGGTCTATGTAATAGTTCTGTTTGCAAAGTCATTGGAATACAGACAATCTGCAATTTAGGATGGTTCAACTTATAATCTTTCACTTTTATGATGGCGCAAAAGCAATACCCATTCAGTAGCAATCATATTTTAAATTTATTTATTTATATTTTTATGGTGCTGAGGATCGAACCCAATGACTCATTCTTGCTAGGCAAGCTCTCTATCACTGAGCTATATCCCCAACCATACTTTAAATTTTAAGTTATGATCTTCTTCTAGACTAGCAACATGCATGCGGGCACTGTTTTGTGATTCTGGGCAGCGGCAATGAGCTGCAGCTCCCAGTCAACAACGTGATTACAACGGTAAATAACCGATACTCTCCAGTCTGCTGTGTTACTGAAGTATTGTTTGGTGGGTGTATTAAATGTATCTTTGATTTATCATATTTTCAACTTACAATGTGTTATCGGGACATAAACCCATCATAAATCAAGGAGCATCCAGGAATATTTCAGGTCAGATCCATGCATGTGAGCCTAGGAGTTCATATGCAATGTCGTGGGGTCCATTTCTTAAGCTTCCTCCTCTCTACAGTCTTCCCCACACTCTCCAGTTTTCAGGATCTCTTTTTCCTGTTTCCCGATCCTTTAGGTAGAAATCAGAGCCTTTAGTATCCCTGGTCCATTGCTCACTGTCTATGACCAGGTCTGCCCTAGAGCCCAGTGACAGAATAGAAAGAGAAAAAAAGGCAATGAGGATTCTCTTCCCCCACTCTTCAGACACAGTCCTATTGTTCACAAGTGGGTCCCCTCTGTCCGTTTCAGGTGCTTTTCCTGTATCCCACTTGAGTGTTGGGCTTGGCTGGGTCAGGGTCAGACTGAAATAGAACTTGAAAAGAAAACAAGGGAGGTTCCCCTTCTGGCTCCCCAGACCAGGAAGGTAGGGATTCTCCTGCAGTTCTTTCTGTGTCCAGTGAGTAGTTCCCGGATTCACACTGCCTTTGAGACCAGGCTGGGCAATACAAGAGCAAAAAACAAAACAGGAAACCCATGGCCACCTTGTTTATACCTCAAATTTCGGTTCCCATGCCCAATCCACCTGCTATCATTTCTCTTTCCAAGCCCTCAGTTCTGTCTAGGGCTTTTAGAGTAGCCCCTCCTTATCCGCAATTTTCCTTTGTGAAGTTTCACTTGCCATGGTCTATGATGGTCCAAAAACATTAAATGGAACATTCTAGAAATAAACTCATAAGTGTTTTTTTTTTTTTTTTTTTTTTTTTTCAATTCTGGGGGTTTGAACCCAAGGCCTTGCACATACTTTGCAAGTGCTCTGCCACTGAGCTGGACCTCCAGCCTCTTTTTATTTTTAAAATGAGACAGGATCTTGCTAATTACACAGGCTCCCTCTGGCCTCAAACCTGTGATCCTCCCACCTCTACCCTCCAGGTCTCTGGGATTATGGGCATGCGCCACCACATCCAGCTATTCATAAGTTTTAAATAACTTTATTACAGAATATTGTTATCCTATTTTATTATTAGTTATTAATCTCTTCTTGTGCCTAATTTATATGTTAAATTTCATTATAGATACACATGCATGTATATATAGGGAAAATCAGTGTTTATAGGCTTCAGTATGTCCCTGATTTCATGCATACAGAGTCTGGGAACACTTCCATGAGGATAGGAGGGGCAACTATAGTTGTGGCCAGGACAGAGACAATGCTTCCTCTGTCTTACTTAGAACTAGAGCCCCCAAAGCCATGGTTACACAGGCTTGTAATAGCAGTGACTCTGGAGGCAGAGGCAGGAGGATCATGAGTTCAAGGCCAGAGGCAGCCTGTGCCACATAGCGAGACCCTGTCTCTAAAACCAACCAACCAACCAACCAACCAACCAACCAAACAAACAAACAAACAAAACCAATGGGCTGGGGGTGCAGCCCAGTAGTAGAGCACTTGCAAAAGTATGTGCAAGGCCCTGGGTTCTACCTCCAAGTACAGCCAAAAAAGAAAAAAGAGGCTCCCTAAGTTATGCAGCAGGCTGCCTCTGGCCTTGAACTTGCAATCCTCCTGCCTCTGCCTTCTAAGTCACTGGGATTAATGGCATGTGTCACTATACCCAGCAAGAAATAAATTTATTTATTTATGTACTTTTATTTATTTATTTATTTATTTAGGCAAAGTCTCACTGTGTAGCCCAGGTTGGCCTTGACTTTGGATTGATCCTCCTCCCTCAGCCTCCTCAGTGCTGGGATTACAGGTATGGCCCACTATGCATGGCAAGAAATTTATTTTTTAAAATACATCCTTGTTTGTGGAAAAGGAAAATGAATATGCTCCTTCCACAAAATTCCTGTCCTTGGACCAAATCAACATTTTTGGTGTTATGTTGTATTTGGTGTTACCAAATGAACATTTTTGGTGTTATGTTGTATTTTCTTCCTTCCAAGCACTTTTTCATAGTTAAGAAAATATGATTCTGAGTCCACCTTTTTAAAATTCCTTTTTGTAGTATTTGAAATCCTGTGCCCAAGTCCTTTTTCCAGACATTTGCTGTGTTCTTTCAGACTCAGGGTAGAGTGGCTGCTATGATTTAAATATAATTTGTGTCCTTTACCCCACCCTACCACCAAATTGGAGCAGAAGTTTAATCCCAGAAATCTTAAATTAATGATATTAAAAGCGTGGAAACTAGGGCTGTAGTGGTGGCACACAACTGTAATTCTAGCACTCTGAAGGCAGAGGCAGGAGGATTTCTGCAAGTTCAAGGCCAGCCTGCTCTACGTAGCCAGTTCCAGGCCAGCCAGGGCTACATACTGAAACCCCATAAAAGGTGGAAATTTAATATGATTATAGTGTCTAGAGAGAGGCCTCTGGAAAGTGATCAGATTAGATCATTAGGGTGGAGCCCGCATGACTGAATCTGTTATAAGGATTGAATGTTTTTACAAGGAGAAGGAGAGAAACCACAGGGATACACACACATTCTTGCTATGATGTGATGCAGACAAGGGGACCTTCACCAGAGCCTGTATCATGCTGTTTGAACTTTCAGTGTAAAAAACTATGAGCCAAGTACGCCTCTTTTCTTTATAAAGTTAGCCTGCCTGGGAGGTATTTCATTATAGTAATGAAAAGCTAACTAATACAGTGGCCTTTTATTCAGCTGGCCTTGGAAGAAGAAGGTCATGTTGGAGTTCAGTTTTACTTTCTCCCCTCCCCTCCCCGACCCTCCTCTCCCTTCACCTTTTCTTCTCTTCCCTTCCCTTCCCTCCTTCCCTTCTCTTTTCCATGTTGAGTTTTGTTTAATCCTATAGTAGGGGAGAATGAAATAGTCCTATAGCCCATTTGCCTGGCTTGGAGTAGGGATTTCAGGCCTCTGCTTCACTTCATTTCCTTTAACATTCCCACTTCAAAAATAAGAAGTCTCCTTCTCTCCAAGTGAAGGCAATTAAATTTGTTTTGAGAAGTTTTCTGTTAAGTTCATAATACAGTACTCTGTCAGATAAATAGGGCCATGCTGATGCCCATGGGGATTTCCCTGAATGACCTCTATTGAGATGGCGATCTTGTTACAAATCCCATGGACAGTTAGCTTTATGACCTTGAAGCATATAGCCTTGCTGTCTTAATCCACTTACTGTTACTATAACAAAATACCTGAAGTTGGGTACTTCATAAGGAAAACAAACCTGGCATGGTGGTGCACAGCTTTAATCCCAGTGACTCAAGAAGCAGAGGCAGGAGGATTGTGAGTTTGGCAGGAGGATTGAGGCTAGAAGAAAAGAGGCTTATTTATTTTACCATAGTTTTGGTGGCTAAAAGACAAAGATTGTGCAACTCCATCCAGCTGGCCTCTGATGAGGGCACATTGGCTGCATCAGAATATAACAGATGGCATCACACAAGGGGACATGGAGCAGAAGAGCAGGAAGGAGTTAGCCTAGCTTGGCCTTTTTCTTTTTTTCTCCTGAGACAGGGTCTTACTATTAGCCAAGGTTGGCCTCAAACTCACTATGTGTACCAGGCTGGCTTCAAACTTGCAACCCTCCTCTTCAGCCTCTTGAGTGCTGGGATTACAGTTGTGCCTTGCCACACTTGGCTAATCAAGAAAATGGGGAGGAGTTAGCCTTGCTCTGCGTGTGTGTGTGGTGCTGGGATTGAATCCAGGCCTTGCACATGCTAAGCAAGTGTTCCACCACTGAACTACATCCCCAGCCCTTAGTTTTTTGAGATAGGGTATGACTATTTAGCTTAGTCCAGCCTCAAACTCTCGATCCTCCAGCCTCTGCCTCCTGAGTGCTGGGATTACAGGTGCGTGACACTATGCCTGGCTTGTTGTTGTTGTTGTTAGGTGCCATTGAGTCGATATCTGACTCATAGGGACCCGCATAGGGTTTTCAATGGCTGAGTGCTTTGGGATTGCCTTGGGAGTGGATTGCCAGGCCCTTCTCCCATTTTTGCGGTGCTGGGAATTGAACTCAGGGCCTCAGAGACTGCAGCACAGAGCTCTGCCCACTGAGCTAAATCCCAGCCCATGCCTGGTTTAGCCTAGCTTTTTTATAACAACCCACTCACCAGGGAACTAATCTTCAAGACCTAACCCATTCCAGGCATCAAATATTCATCCTTCCTGAGGGTGATCATGAGCCAACCACCTGCCACTAGTTCCCACTTTTTCTTTTTTTTTGTGGTCCTGAGGGTTGAACCCAGGGCCTCATGCCTGCATGCTCTGCAAGTGCTGGACCACTGAGCTGCACCCTCAGCCCATTTTTTATTTTTTTTGAGGCAGTGTCTCACTAAGTTATGCAGACTGCCTCTGGTCTCAAACTTGTGATCCTCCTGCCTCTGCCTCCTGAGCTGCTGGGATTACAGGTGTGAGCCACTGCGCCTGGCTTAGTTCCCACTTCTTAAAGCTCCCACTGCCTTTCAATACCAAGCTTCCAGTGCATGAACCTATAGGGAACAAACCACAGCCACCCGATAGCACCTTCCCCCCTATCCTGGGCTGTTAAATCCAAATGCCCTGAAACTCCATTCTCCTCTATCTGTATCACCTAGGAAAGAGCTTGGGATAAGAGACGGATGTGGATTCTTTTCTTGACTCTTCCACCACTTAGCTTTGTGACTTTATGCAGACCCTGGAATTCTGCCTACTCCACAGAATGAGAGCCACAATGCTACCTGTATTCCAGAGCTCCAATAACAAAAAACAAAATTGGCCAAGGGCTCCAACTGTGGCACTGTGAAATTTATCACCAGGTTGATGCTGGGACCAGAATCTCTTCAGGCTCTTTCAGACTGTCCCTGAGTGTCACAGGGATCCTAAGGTAGGGTCATTCCTGCAGATACAGGACACCTCTGACTGGCTTCTTTAGCTCAAGAACTCCTGGTGGCCCTTCTTTAGCCCATGGGGTGGTCAAGAAGAGCTTTTGCCAACCTTGCTTCCCTCTCTCCACCCAGAGTCAGGCTTGTTGTCTGGTCAGCAGCTCTCTCAGGTGTCACCAGCTCCATTTCCTCTCACAGGTATTTGTTGTTGTTAGGCGCCATCAAATTGGTTTCCAATTTATAGTGACCCTATGTACAAAAGACGAAACACTATTGTCAGCGCTTCTCTGCTATTCATAGGGTTTTCAATGGTGGATTTTTTTGGCAGGGGGAATGGGTTGCTGGGTCCTTCTGCCAAGCCTGCAGCACCTGGTATTCCCAGGTGATCTCCCATCCAACTACTAACCAGACCTGACCCTGCTTAGCTTCCGTGATCTGACGGGATCAGTCGCCACAGTGGTACGGCTGCAGGCTCACAGGTATTTACCCTGACAGAATCCTTGCACTTGAATCTCATCTTAGAAGACTGAGGCTTACCAGCCTGCCCACCCCTCAGAGGCACAAAACACACATGAAAGCAGGAAACATGCATAAGGGCCCCTTACTGCAGATATTTCTAGACCTCCGCTCTCCTTTTCTCTCCCTCTCTCCCTTTCTCAATGCCCATGCTTAAAACTACATTAAACGGAGCCCTGAGGCACACACCTGCAATCCCAGGGACTCCGGAGGCGGAGAAGGAGGATCAAGAGTTCGAGGTCAGAGGCAGCCTGTGTCACTCAGTGAAATCTTGTTTCAAAATAAAAAAATAGAAAAGGGGTTGGGGGTGCAGCTCAGTGGTACAGCACTTGCCTAGTATGCACCAGACCTGGGTTTAACCCCCTAGTACAACAACAACAACATTATATTAAAATATTTTCTTAATAAATTCCAACTTTGCTTCTGTGGCATATGTTAAGAACTGTGGCTTCACCTGAGTAAACATCTCAGAAAAGACCTTAAGCTGCTACAGTCGGCCTTTTGGGGCTGTGACTCCCACTGCCACTGACAAACAGCCATGCGAATAACCCATCTTGAAAGTACATCCTCAGCCCCAGCCAAGCTGTCAGATGACTGCCCCTCTGCCAATATTTTATGTTTATTTTTAATTTTTTTTGAGACAGTCTTCCTGTGTAGCCCAGCTGGCCTTGAACTCACCATCCTCCTGCCTCAGTCTCCCAAGTGCCAGGATTACAGGTGTGTGCCATGGCAACTAGCCTCGCCAACATGTGGACTACAGCTTCTGGAGAGCCTCTGAGTCAAAAGCACCCAGTAAGCCACACTCAAATTCTTGATCTACTGAAATGGAACATGATACAAATTTGTGGCCATAAGCCATAAGGTTTGGGGATAATTATGTCAAAGGACAAAATCACAACAATTTAAAGGCTTCAAATTTGTGTTTATTTTCGATTCTAGAAAATGGCAACACTTCATTTTATAAAATAGAATTAAGGGGGGTGGGTAGCACATGCCTGTTATCCCAGGGACTCTGGAGGCTGGGGCAGGAATATGGCAAGTTCAAGGCCAGAGGCAGCCTGCATAACTTGGTGAGACCCTATCTCAAGATAAAAAATTTAAAAATGGGCTGGGAGTGCATCTCCATGGTAGGGTGCTTGCAAAGTATGCACAAGGCTCTGGGGTCAACCCCCTAGTACCACTAATCATAATAATAATAATAATATAATAATAATAAATTGAATGTACTGATGGGCTGAGAAGAGATTTTATAGACAGAAAGGTCAAAAAAAAAAAAAAAAAAACCACACAAAGGTGTTTGGTCATTTCAAAATTACTTTTGTTTGCTCATTTGTTTGTGACAGGGTCTCACTATGCAGCCCAGATTGGCCTGAAACTTAAGCACCTCCATTGTCAGCCTCTCAAGTGCTAGGATTATAGGCATGTGCCACCACACCCAGCTTCAAAATTACTCTGTAAGGGGGGGACTGGGAGACAGAACGCTAGAAAAACAACTGATTGGTTAATACCAGGTTCCTTTATAAGATTTAAAGGATTAAAAGATTAAAGCAGAGGGAGCTTCACCATCATGCCAATTTAAACAAGCCTGTTTGGGACTTCTGGCTTTATTTCTCTCTGTCCTGATCTCTTCTCCCTGCCTTTGGTTTTGTTTTTTGAGATAGCATCTCCCTGTTTCTAAAGCTGGTCTGGAACTCACTATGTAGCCCAGGATGGCCTTGAGCTCAGGATCTTCCTGCCTCAGCCTGCAGAGTGCTGGGATTATAGGTGGGTACCACCAGGCCCAGCTGTCTCCTGAGTTCTGTTTAAGGATTGGTAATAATTTAGAGCCAAGCATGGTGGGGTACATCTGTAACCCAAGCACTAGGAAGCCTGAGGCAGGAGGATCAACATGAGTTCAAGGCCAGCCTGGACTATACATCTTGTTCTAGGACAGCTTGGGCTATACAATGAGACCCTTCATAAAAGGGGGGGGGGGGGAATTGAAGGTAACAACTTAGCTCCAGTTTGGTGACTTGGAACTTTAGGATGGGTGACTCCATTTTGATTTTTAGTCAGGTCTATTGAAGCCTAGTGTAGGAGCTTAGTCCAAAGAAGTAACCTCCTATAATTTTTAAACAACTTATTACCCCAAATCAATACAACTGATGCTCCCTCTGTCCCCAACATTATCTCCACTATCATCTACACAGTAGACAACCATGAGAGGTCTTTAGGGTCTCCCTGCCTTCTGGCTCAAGATGCTCCAATTTTTCCTCCACATAAAATCCAGACTAAACCCAGGCATGGTGGCCCACACCTGTAATCCCAGTATTTGGGAGGCCCAGGCAAGAGGATACCTGTGAGTTCAAAGTCAGCCTGGGCTACATAGCAAGTTCCAGACCAGCCTGGGCTGTACAAGACCCTGTCTCAAAAAAACAAAACAAAACAAAACAAAAACAAAACAAAACAAAAAAACAGAAAAGAACAGAACCCCAAACAAAGCAAAAATAATCCAGACTAAACTGAAGATCCATATGTGAAGACAAGTTCAATGACAATCATGGCTCTTTCCTGTTCAGAACCTTCTGTGGCTCTCCATGAAATGGCCCTAAGTTAAATATGTGGTGTTATTTCCAGAAAGTATTTGTGACTGAGCAGGAACAGCGAAATGGTGCCACTTTTGGTATCCCTGAGATCATCTGGGGCAGAGAAGGCAGCAAGAAAAGTCCTTGTTTGCCCTAGCCTCCTAGAATAACAATCCAAAGGGTACCAGGGCAGGATGGGAGGGGCACCCTGGCAGCTGGGGCTGAGACAAGGCTTTGTTCTGGAGGCCGCAATGGCAGGATGCCAAGCACAGGCCCAGCGTCCTGGCTTCCTTCAAGGCAGGGCAAAGGGGGAGGCTGGGACCTGCCCCACTCTACTCAGGCAGCAGGATCCCCTGGAGCTCTCAGCATGCCCTAGAAGGCAGAGGAGGGGTAGGGAGATAGGACAGGGAGCCTTGGAGGGGAACTGGGAAGCAGCTATGATGGGATTAAGGATCTATGTTTTAGGCACTATTGCTAAGCACTTCCCATGCAGTAGCCAATTACAGCTTCCCACAGGTGGATTGAATTAGGTTTTACTTCTGTCCTCATCTCCAGTCACACAGTTTGGTATGCCAGAGCCAGGATGGAGAACCCAGGTCTGACTCCAGAGCTCCTGTTCTTCACCCCTATAGTACCTACCCCTTATCCCCAATTTCACTTTCCACACTTTCTATTATTAACTGCCAACTGCAGTCTGAAAATATTAAAAGGAAAAGTCCAGAAATAATTCATATATTTTAAATCCTGAGTAGCATGATGACATCTTATGCTGTCATGCTTTTGCCCACCCTAGATGTGAGTCATCCCTTTGTCCAGTGTACGCTCATGGTATAGCCTATCCACCTGTTAGTCACTTAGTAAGTGTCTTGGCTATGGCTGTCAGATCAATTTTGGAATCAAAGTGATTGTGTTCAAGTAACCCTTATTTTACTTAATAATAGCCCCCCAGGGCAAGAATAGTGATCCTAGCAATTTGGATATGCCAAAGAGAAGCTGTAAAACACTTTTTTTTTTTTTTGTGGTAATTGAGGGTTGACCCCAGGGCCTTGCACATACTTTGCAAGTGCTCTACCGTTGAGCTGCACCCCCTAGCTCCCCTCTAAAAAAAAAAGTTTTTCATTTTGAGTCAGGGTCTCACTGTTACTCAGGTTGCCTTTGGCGTCAAACTTGTGATCCTCCTTCTCTGTCTCCCAAGTTGTGCCATGTGCCACTGTGCCCAGCTAACGTGCTTTGTTTAAGTGAGAAAGCAAATTCTCAACAGAATAAGGAAAGATAAAAAATTGGGCAGAAGCCAGGCGTGGTGGTGCACGCCTGTAATCCCAGAGGCTTGGGAGGTGGAGGCAGGAGGATCACAAGTTCGACCAGAGGTGGTGCGTAATTTAGTGAGACCCGGTCTCACAAAAGTAAAAATATGGGCTGGGGGTGCAGCTCAGTGGTCCAGTACTTGTAAAGCATGCAAGTGCGAGGCCCTGCATTCAACCCCCAGTACTGCAAAAAAAAAAAAAAAAAAAAAAAAAAATCAGGCAGGACATGGAGGTGCACGCCTATGATCTCAGCACTTGGGAGGCTGAGGTGGGAGTTTCAGGAGTTCAAGGCCTGCCTGGGATACATGATGAGATCCTGTCTCAAAAAAAAAAATGTATGCTGAGGTTGTTAAGATCTTGTTGTTGTTGTTAGGTGCCGTTGAGTCGAGTCTGACTCATAGCGACCCTATGTACAGCAGATCGAAACACTTGCTGATTCTGCGCCAGGCAAACGATCTTATTTATGTTTAAGCCCATTGTTGCAGACACTGTGTCAATCCATCTAGTGGAGGATTTTCCTCTTTTGCGTTGACCTGCCACTCTTCCAAACATGATGTCCTTCTCCAGGGATTGTTCTCTCCTGACTACATGTCCAAAATATGTAATGGATGTTTACAGTTGTTTCTCCTCATTTTGAGTCGTGCCACATCAGCAAGTTGAGCACCCTGGGGCTTTACTCCATTTCTGTCATCACTGTAAACTCTACTTGGAGGAGGCAACTCTTCCCCAGTAGTCTTTTGAGTGCCTTCCAACCTGGGGGCCTCATTTTCCGGCACTATATCTGACAGTGTCTCTTTGCTATTCATAGGGTTTTAAATGGCTAGTTGTTTTGGGAGTGGCTCACCAGGTCCTACTCCCTGTTAAGATCTAGAGTAAGAATAAATCTATTGGTAACAGTGTAAATAAAGAAAAAGAAACATGCTGATTTTTGCTGTTGCACTTCAAACTACAAAAGTTACAGCCCCAATGTGTGATAAATGCTTAGTTAAGATGGAAAACACATTAAATTTGTGTACGTGTATAGGAAAAAACATAGTATATGGGGGGTTGGTACTATTTGTGGCTAGGTCATCACTGGGAGTCTTGGAAAGCATCCCTGTAGATAAGGGAGGATTACTGGATTCTCTCCCACCTACTTCCTGCCACACACTGTGTGGAGCTGGGGACACAGCAGCAAGTCTTCTTGGAGCCCCTGCTGGTGAACAAGAGAAATGAGAATCCAGAGGGTGGGATGTGAATGGGGCCCCATCTGGAGAGGGGTGGGAAGCTGCAGCTGGGCTTTGAACTCAGCTTGGCATGGCCTGGAGCAGGGGTGGGATAAGGAGGGAAGGGAAGAGCTTCCTCAGGAAGGTGAATCTGTTAGCCCAAGGAAGCTTCTCAGCTGGGCCTGTATACGAAGATGGAGACTCAGAGAGGTCACGCCCAGGGCAACAGAGCAAGTGAGAGGCAGGGCCCAGAGATCCAAGGATCTTTCAGTGGGCCTCTGCCTCCTGGTTATCCCTGTGATTCTTGCTCCCAGCAACACTGTGGGGCCAGGAGAGACCAGCCTGAGGTCCCACCTTGTCTAGGAAGAGCCAGGACTGAAACCCAGGTTTTCTGCCTCCCAGTTGAGTGCTCCCTGGGCCCTCTACTAAGAGGAATGACAAGAAGGCATTGGGGGAACTACTTCAACATCTGCTGTTCCTGAATCTGGTGGCAAACCAGCTTCCAAGTCAAGCACAAATGTCATTACCCCCTGTCCTGTCCCCACAATCAGCTGATGGAAGGCTGGCTCATTAGGCAAGCGTTGTGGAGGCCCAGGAGCCTAGTGAAGGTGGGGTGGGGAGGCTCCTGCTATGGTAGTGGGTCCCTTCCTGTGGAGGGTGTTTGGGAGTCCCCAAGGACGCTCTGCTTAACCAAAGCCATTTCTCCCTCTGTCCTGCCTGGCCTAGCCTGAGAATGGGGCCCAAGCTGTATAAGGGCTGGGTTGGGCCAGTGGCATCTCTGAGTCACAGAGAGGGTGGGTGGCAGGTGACTCAGCCAAGCCCACTTCCCCTCCTGTAGCACCAGCCTGGGTGGAGGCTGGGGTTGGGAAACCCCATGCCTGTCCTGGGCCCTCGCTGCCTGCCCTCTCAGCCAAAGGTGTGACGCTGGCTGGCACAGTTGTCCCCTGTGAATTTTGGTTACCTAAAGGAATGAATGATTCCTGCCAGAATTCCAGCCCCACCTGGTAGCTGTCCATCATCACACAAAGGGGAGACAATTTCCAAATGGGTCTGGAGCCTCAGAGAGAGGGAGGTGACTAACCCAAGGCAGGGCCACTGCTAGCTGGCACGGGCTGTCCTCTCCTTCCTCACCCCTGGTCCTGCCCACTGGATTCTTTATTCTGATCCTCCCCTCATCAGCCCGATTTTGCAGATATGAAAACTGAGGCTCAGAGAGGTGAGGCTACCTATTCAAGGTACACAGTGAAGTGGGCAGAACAGGACTAGGTCCCAGTTCTCTGTGCTTCAGGCTGGGTCCTTGTTGTTTTTAACAGATGGTCTCTAGGGAAGGTAACTAGACGGGAGGAGTTAAGTTATAACACCAAGGAAAAGCTGAGCGAGGCAGTATGACAAAGCTGAGGGGGCCCAGCCAGACGGGGTGTTCCAGGCCAGCTCCAGGGGTGGGGACTCCTGCCCTAGATTCTCTGCATAGAAACCCTGTTGCTTAAGGTCCCTGGGGTGCTTTGGAGGGCTCCTTGCCAGGTGCTTCCTCCTCCATGAAGCCACCCTGATGCCTTGCCCTGAGCATCCACAGCCCTGGGCACTGCCCCTTGTCAAGTTTGCCTCTTATCAGGACTCCTTTCAAGGAGAGCGGCATGCTCTGGCTTTCTCTCTCAGGCAAGGATGGAACCCGAAGGGATGAGGATGTGTGGGAAAAGGGGACCAGACAGAGGGAACAGCATGTGCAAATGCTCCAGGGAGTGCACCTGGCATTGTGGTCTGGGCACCTGGAAGGCAGAGCTCAAGGGGAAGAGAAGTAAAGCGAGACAGGAACCTGGAGAGGTCACAGGGCTGGATCCTGAAGGACTTGCGGTTTGGAATATGAAGCTCTGACTTCATCGCCAATGAAGTGTGGAGCTACTGAGCATGTGTGTTTTAGATAGATCCCTGTAGGTGAAGCGGGCCTAGAACATGGGCCAGGATAGAGCAGGAAGGAGTTCACTGCCAGCATCCAGAAGATGGGCAATGGTGGCCTGGCCAGAGGAGGGACTGTAGAGAACAAAGCTAGGCTGGGAGCCTGGACCGGCGGTGGCATTAGGGAGAATGATCTAGTTCCTGCATGGTGGCCCCCAACTCCCCCATGGTCCCTTGGCTGTACCCCAAGGAAAGACACAAGTATCCAAGCAAAAATAGTTTATTTGAGGACGGAAGACCCAAATTTGAGGGGCCCGGGGGTGAGGCCGTAACAGCTGCCTGGAGTTAGCACAGACTACCCCATGTCCTTGGGGGAGCCCAGCAATGAATAAGCCCTTCCCTGGGACCCCTCGCTGCCTCCCCAGCTGGAGGAAGGATTGTGCAACCACCAAGCATATATCGTCGCCATCAGAACACGTCAAGGTTTGCAAAGTTTGCCTGGCAGTTTTCAGTGTAGTCATTGATCCTGATCATAACTCATTCAACAAGCACAGTGACCACCAGGCGTGGGCCCACCATCCAGTGGCAGGAAGGGTCTGTGACAGGGTGAGGCAGGCAGGGACGAGAGGAGGGTCTCTCTGGGAGTCCCTGGTCCAGCCTCCCAGGCAGCCCTTCCAGAAGGTGCCTCTTCTTCCCTTGGCCTGCCAGAGGCCACCATCTGCTCTCCACCCTTCCCATGGTCATCAGCCAAGGTTGGGTTCAGGCTGGGGCTGTGCCAGCATGGCTTGTGAGTCCACCCAGGTCTCAAAGACCCTTGGCAGGCTGGTCCCTCCGCCACAGTCCCCAGCGGACAGCCCAGGAGGCCACAAAGTCGCAGTTGTGATAAAGGAACATTCCCGAGAGGGTGAGTGCAATGCCTGTGTAGCTGAGGGTGCTGAGGTGGCTGCCAAAGAGCAGGCGGGACAGGATGAGGTTTCCCACGATGGTGATGTTGCCCAGCACGTGGACAGTGAGGGCGGAGGTGAGGGCTAGCAAGGAGAAGCTGGCCAGGTTGTAGACCACAGATAAGAAGCAGCTGAGCAGGACACAGGCCCAGAGGTGGGAGTCAGTGGGGACAGGTATCGGGGCCACACTGGCCTCTAGCACCAGGGCAGTGCCCGCCAGCAGGCAGAAGCTGGGCAGCGAGGTGGCATACAGCAGGGTCACCGCATCTAGTCTCTCCTCCTGAAGCAGGGCACCTGAAACCAGGACATGGGCCATCAGCAACTAGCACAGAGACAGGTCCCACTTGGCCAGCCCCACAAGGCTCCACCCATCCTGACCCCTCGAGCAGGTTAGTAGCTACTGCTCTGAAATGTGATGGTCAGGCAGGGGACTTAGAGCACCTGGGCTTGTGACCATGTCCACTCCTGACTAACTGTGACCTGGACCTAGAGAAGCACTTTGCTGCTGTAAGCCTCTGTTTCCTCCTATAAGAGGTGGATAAATAGTAAAGCACTGATACATGGGATCCCCTGTGTGTCTGTCAGCTTGTCATGCTATGGGGGCCTGTGTGCTGCTGAAAGCTGAAAGCTATGCTTCCTGCATCTCAGATACCAGCAGGGCCACCAATGGTGGACAGGTTTCAGCTGAGCCTCCAGACTAAGACAGACTAGGGAGAGGGACCTGGCAGCCCACTCCCCGAAACAATTCGCCATTGAAAACCCCATGAATAGCAGAGAAACACTGTCAGATATAGTGCCAGAAAATGAGCACCCCTGCTGGAAGGCATTCAAGAAACGACTGGGGAAATTTACCTCCTCAAATAGAGTCAACCTTAATGACTTCCCTGGGACTTCCATTTGCTGATGTGGCACCATTCAAAATGAGAAGAAACACAGTGTCTGCAACAATGGGCTCAAAGATAAAAAGATCTTGTTTATGGCAGTGTTGGATAGTCTTTGGTTCTATTGTACATAGTGTCGCTATAAGTCAGACTCCACTCTATGGTACCTATGAATACCACCACCACCAACAGCAATACCACATAGGATAGTTGTGAAAATTTACAAACTGATTTTTTTGTTTTTGTTTTTCTGGCTCTGGAGGGCTGAACCCAGGGCCTTGTGCATACTTTGCAAGGTTGCTACCTCTGAGTTGCACCCCCACCCCCTTTTCAATTTTTTATCTTGAGACAGGGTCTCATTAAATTATGCAGGCTGCCTCTGGCTTTGAACACGTGATCCTTCTTCTTCTTCCCAACTTGCTGGGATTATAGGCATGCTCCACAGCACCTGGCCAAAGATAACTTATAAAACCTTAATAAGGTTAAGTGCTCAGTCAATATGAAAAACAACAACAACAACAAAACAATAAATAAGCCACGACCACACATTCCAAAGCACTTCCTACAGGCTAAGATAGTGATCTGCGTGGGATAACCATGTGATCAATAAACTTGAACATGGCTCCAAAAGCTCAAACAACCCATCAGCAGTTCCCAGGCCTTGGAGGAAACAACATTAAGTTCTTTTTTGTTGTTTGGTTTTTTGAGACTGGTCTCACTACATATCCCAGGCAGACCTCAAACTCACAATCCTCCTGCCTCAGCCTCCCCAGTGCTGGGATTACAGGTGTGCGCCATGGCACCAACCAGTCCTCAGTTCTTATTCTGGCTACGAAGACCCCAAGCCAACTGGCCTGACCCACCTCTCTTAGCCTCAGCCTTTATCATACTTGCCAGGAGTCCACACTGCAGCTCCAAACACCTAGCAGAGGGTCCCAGCACTACCTTTTACTGGCTCCATGGCAAAAAAGAGGCAAAAGGGCAGGGGAAGGAAGAAGGCTTTTTTTTTTTTCCCTCGGTACTAGGGGGTTGAACCCAGGGCCTTGGGCATACTTTGCAAGCAGTCTACCTCTGAGCCACACCCCAAACCCCATTTTCATTTTTTATCTTAAGACAGAGCCTCACTTTGACACATAGGCTGCCTCTGGCCTTGAATTTTTGATCCTCCTGTCTCAACCTTCTGTGTCTCTGGGATTACAGGTGTGAGCCATCATGCCTGGCTGAAGGAAAGTTTCTTAAATGAATGATTGGGGTCAAAACGGTGAGCTCATTCATTGCTTCGTTCTCTTATGACCACTGGGATGTCAAGGGAACAAGACAATCATTGTTGGCTCTTGGCTGTCACTCACTGTTTAAGACTGATAATCAGCATTTTTTACTACTAGCACTGGGGCTTGTCAGGATAAATCCAGGACTAAGAGGAAAGCTGTCACCTCTGTAGGGCAAGAGGGGATCCTGCTACTTTGCACAGGGGCAACTGTGAGCTCAGAGTGCCTGAGTCTATACTTGCTTCCACCCAGCCAATTCACAAGGGAAAGCAGCGCTACCATCAAACCCAGACACAGCTCACATGAAATGACAGTGTGTGCACGAGGGCAGTGAGGGTTCTGAGGCCTTCTCCAAGTGTTAGTGGAGCGAGATGAGTAATCAATACCCGTCCCCTCCCGAGCTTGCCTGGTGCATTTCCTGACACTTTCCAAAGAGCCACAGCAGTGCTTACTCACAGGCTCTGCTTAGAATAGGAAATTTTATTCCTTTCTTGATTTCACTCTGATGTTTTAGCTTTGTTCTCTACAACAATCCCTCCAGCTCAAGAGTTTCTAGAAACAGATAATCCAAATGCCTCTTGCTCTTTGGCTCCAAATTTAGCACCACTAAGAGCTGCCCCTGGGCTGGGATTTAGCTCAGTTGGTAGAGCACTGCTCTGCAGTCTTTGAGGTCCCAGGTTCGATTCTTAGCACGTGGCAATCCACTCCTGAGGCAATCCAGAAACAACAATCAGCCATTGAAAAACTTTATAAGGGTCACTGTGAGTCGGACACGACTACACGGCACCTAACAACAACAATAAAAGCATGACCTATGTGTTAAAGGTGCCACGCAGGAAAGCATTAGGGTTTTGCAGGTGAATTTTGCCTCTGGTGCTTTTCACTGTAGGAGGTGACCAGGTCTGCAGCTCCTAACCTCTTCATCCAGCCCCTGGCACCCCCTTTGTTCTGCATCCTAACCAACCCTCCTTCCCTCCCAGCCCAGGGAAAGGACAGTAGTGATCCTTTGTCAGAGGTGACTCACCTCTGAAATGTCAGTCTGTCCTCCGGCCGCCTCGGTAACCCTGCCCCTGCCAGAAACCCTCCATTTCAACTCCTCCTTCGCCGAAGGCATCTGAACACACTGGAGCGTAGCGTGGGGAGGGTGACGACTCCCCCTCCTGGGAGCACGTGGGGTGCTGAACCAGGGGCCTTTTGCCCAGTGTGACTGCCCAGCACTGCCACTGGCTGCCACTCCATGCCCTGGCATGGCCTATTTCTCATCCCAGGATGTCCTTTCATGCTCAGGCTGGATGAAGAGCTGGGTTCAGCACGCATCCGCTATCATGATTCCATTACTGTCTCTAGCATGGCCGCATGCCTCCTCCTCCAGGCAGCCTTCTCAGGTTACCCCAGGAAGGAGCCCTACCCCCACCACCCCTGTGCCACCTTTCTCCAGAACTTCTCTTCTGCCCTCGTGGCTCCCCTCATCAGCCTGAAAACTCAGAGGACAGAGACCGAGACAGGCTGCTCTGTGATACAGGTGGGCACAGTGGAGCAGTAATTCAGCAAGATAGCACTTGCTTCCTAGCATATCTATGGGCAGGAGGGTGGTATCACTCCTCTCCGCACCTGCCCCACACCCAGGCCTGCAAGTAGCCCAGGTAGAAGGAAAGCTGTTGGCCTTGCCCATAGCTGCCTGAACTCTCCTTTTCCTGGACCTGTATCCTCTGTCCCCATGGTGACTACTCTCAGTAAAGGAACTGAGGTCAGCCATTGACACTCTAGGGTAATTGACCCTAGAACTTCTGGCAAAATAAACCTCCTGGGGTTTTATTTGTTTTTTTTTTTTTTGTTTGTTTGTTTTGTTGCAGTACTGTAGGCCAAAACTCTGGGCCTTGCACATACTTTGCAAGTGCTCTACCACTGAGCTGTACCCCCAGCATTTTTATTTTTATTTATTTATTTGTTTATTTTGTGGTACTAAGGGGTTGGACCTAGGGCCTCACATATGCTTTGCAAGTGCTCTACTACTAAGATGCACCCCCAGCCCATTTTTCACTCTTTTATCTTGAGACAGGGTCCTGCTAAGTTACACAGGCTACCTCTGGCCTCAAACTCAAGATCCTCCTGCCTCTGCCTCCTGAGTTCCCACGTGTGCGCCACCGTGCCCAGCTAAACCTCTTGTTTTTCAAAACCCATCTCAGTCCCAGGCTTTAGCCCATTCCTCCTCATTTTGGCTTGGCTCCTGTCTCTGTTCCTGTTGCCTCTGTCTTCTTCAGCTCCCTCCTTAGCATCCTGAGCCATTCAGCCCAAACAGTTTATCAATCAGGCTGTCAGAACCATCAATAAATCCGTCATTTGAGTATCTGCCCTCTGTGAGGCCCCAGGCCAGGTGCTGGGGACACAGCCTATCTGGAGGGAAGCAGGCAGATAATCAATGGCTCTGGATATCCAATAACAGGGGAAGTAGAGGGCACTGTGGGAGTCCAGAGAAAGTGCTCAACCTGCCCAGGACATAAGGAAAATGAGACTAGGGGGAAAGGAGGGTGTTGGCAGAAGCCAATAAGTGGTCTGATGCCAGACACATGCCATTTTATGCCTGAGTGCCCCACGCCAGGCCAGCTACAGCCCCTCCTGCAGACAAGGCCTGCCCAGGGCACAGTGTGTGGAGTGCTTGGCCCCTGCAGGTGCAGTGTGAGCCATGAGGCTGGGGCCTTCTCAGGCTGGTGGCTCTGCCCAGGAGGGCCCCAAAGGGTCAGGTTTCCTAGTGCCAACTCATGCCCAGAGCTCATGCCCAAGCTCACGCCCCAGCTCATGTAACCTAAGGGCTAAAATAGAATTGGGCTTTGGCCCGGCCTCAAGGCCCAGGAGGATGTGGACAGGACTTCTGGGTCCTGGCTCTAATGATACAGGGTTAAATTCTGACTTCAATCTTCCCCAGCTGCAGAATGCACCCAACCCCAGCCTTCAGCCTGGAAACTCTTGCACCTTCTTTCAGGCCTGAGTCATAGGACCTCAAAGCTGGGAGGGAGGAAGGGAGAGAGAGTGGAGGTGCCTTGGACTCCATCAACTCTGACCTTCCTCCCTTGAACAAGTGGGGAGACTGAGGCCCAGAGAAGATCCACACCTGCTCGAGGTTGCCCAGCAAGTCTGAGCAAAGGCATGGCTGGAACCCAGGCTTCCCCATCCCAAGTGTGCACCCCAGCCTCCCCCAGGGCTCCCTTAAATTGAGGTGGAGAGAAAGTGAGGCCAGAGGCCCCTCAGTGGCCCTGGTAGGAAGCCAGGTTCTACCCTCAGGCAGCTGATCTAGCAGGGTCTAGGCCTGGACCTGCAGCCCTACTTTCTGCTCAGATCCCTGCTGCCCCCTCTCAACAGAGCCAGAGCCCAGAGTCACACAGACTGGGCTTGGAGTCCTTAGGAGCTATAAGACCCTGGGCTAATCATAAACCTCTTTGGTAGCACTTGGGAGGCTGAGGCAGAAGGACTGTGAGTATGAGGCCAGCCTGGGCTACACAGTGAGATCCTGTGTCACCCCTTACCACCTCCTCCTCCTCAAAAAAAAAAAAAAAAAAAAAAAAATCTTCTTTAGGGTTCAATCCCATCACCTGTGAAACAGGGATGAAGGTGGTGGTTGCTATAACAACTGGAGGTCAACCCCAGCACCAGGCTTGTCATATTGTTGGGCCCAGGAAACATCAGCACTTCCAGGATTTGGCCAAACCGCTTGCCTTCCAAGTCCCAGTTCAAGACCTGACCTCTTTCCCTTTCCCTCCCCAGTCCACACTTCCTGGCCTCTCTCAGGGTTCATAGCTTTAAATCACATCACTTTGACAGCATGGAGTCTGAGTGCCTGGCTTCAAACGTTCCTCTGCTACTCACTGGCACATCTCCCACGCCAAGACCCTCTACTTCTCTATCAAATGGGGACAATATGGTACCTGCCTTGATCAAGGGTACTACGGGGGTCCAAGAGACACAAAAGTTTTGACAAGGCATGGAATGCCGATCTCTGGCAACTACTATTAACTAGGCCTCTATAGCTTAAGTTTGGGGCCTGGAACCCACTGAGCCTTTGGCCCTCTCTGAGCCTCAGCTTCCTCATCTGTAAAATGGGATAATGGCTACACCCCTCAGAGGGGCGTCCAAACCATTCACCCACTCCAACTCCCACCTCCTCAGATGGAGACTTACTCTGCTGAACAGACTTGAGGCCCCGGAGGCAGGTGGCCGCCAGCAGGAAGCCACAGCCCGCGGGGGGTGCCCGGAGCTCTCCAGCCAGGCTGCAGGCAGCCCCCAGGCAGAGCGGGCCCATGGCAGCAAACTGCAGCGGGTGGTGGCGTCGACCGAGCAGCAGGACGGACAGGGCCAGCGTGAAGAGCGGTGTGATGGTGGTGGCCAACTGCGCCAGGTCCAAGGGCACCGTGCTCAGGCCCACGTTGCCGCAGGCCATGGAGGTGCCGAAGGTGAGGCTGAGCAGCAGCACTTGGCGGCGGGTGCTGCCCGGCAGAGGCCGCCGTGCCCCCCAGTGGCAGGCCAGTGCGGCCGCCAGCATGTGCAACGCCGAGAGCAGGAGGGGCCGCCCGAAGCCATGCACCGTGAAGATCCACTTGTTGAGGCTTGACATGCTGGCTCCTGCCAGCAGCCACACGAATGCTACCACAGCCACCTGGGCCCGGCCAGGCCGCCGCGGAAGCACCGGGGGGCTGCCAGGCGCCCACTCGGGGGGGCCAGCCTCCCGAGCACTGCCAGTCACCACCACTGCTCCGGCTGAAGTCATCCTGCCTTCATGGCGTTCCGGTGGGCAGCGGCACATCCGCACCACTGGGGCAGGGGCAGGAGGCAGGATCCCTGGTGACCAGCTCTGGGCCAGGCCAGACCCTGGTTCCTTGGACCCTTGTGCCTGTCTCAGGCAGGTGCAGGCACCACTTCTAGTGCCAGGCCTGTGCCGACTCAGACAGGGCAGAGTGGAGGTCGTGGCTGCTGGAATGCCAAGATGTCTCGTGCCCAGTTCAGGTCTCCTCTGTCCTCTGCTCCTAGTGCTCACGCTGTGCTCTTGGATGGAATCTCTTCCCTTTTCAGCTCCTCTGCCCCCACGCTGTCAGGGCGGCGATCTTGATTCTCGGACCTCCCTGCGCGCTCAGGCCGAGAGAGCAGGCCTGGCAGGGGCAATCCGGGCTCCGCGCCTGATGGTACCCGGGACACAGGGACGATCGCGGCTCGCTGCCTCCGACAGCGCCGACGAGGTGCTGCTGATACACCGGCCGGCGCTCCGACCGATGCCGAGGCGGTGAACTCAGCGTGGCTTCAGCGGGGCCTGTGCCCGGGCTCAGGCTCTGCCTATGGGCTGCTTTGGCCGAGACTGCGGCTGCGGCTGTGGCTTGGGTAGCGCCTCCCGCCCGGCTCCAGCTCTGCCGGGCCCGGCAGGCCCTGCCCCGCGCTCTTGGCCCCGCCTCCGCCACCACCTCCGCCTCCTCCTGCGCTGCGCCGGGAAAGTTAAGCCTAGCTGGGGGCACCGCCCCCGGGACCAGGCCCCGCCCCTGCCAGGTCCGACCTGGGGCGCCGAAAGGTGGTCTCCCGCCGCGGGCTTGCTGTCCCTTCCGCCTCGGTCTGGCGTGCCCGCGTGGGCCCCTCCTCCTCTCCACCGCCAGCGCCTCTGCGGCTTAGAGCTTCCTTAGCGGGCGTCCTCAGCCAGCCTTGTCTGCCCTCGCCATCAGCGGGGATCAGGGCCCTCTCCGTGCATCGCCAAGGCGAGCCCTCCCTCAGAGACCAATACCCAGTCCTGGAAACACTGCGGTATCCCGCCCAAGCTGTCTTCAAGGAGCTGGGTATGGAAGAGAGACCCACTGGCCCCATCCCAGGACCAGTCTCAGGCTCAGCTGGTGTCTGGCCGCACTTATCTTGTGAGACTTTGGTATTCAGCACAGCTAGACCATGGGCTGATTAAGGCCCCTCCATCGCCCCTCCTAGCCTCAGTATCCTCCCCCTCCTCCTCCTCCTCCTCCTCCTCCTCCACTTCCTCCGCCTTGCAGTCCAGGCGGCGCCCCCTCTGGGCCGGCAGAGGGAAGCTGAGTCACCTGGGTCACCCACAGCTGTGGAAGCAGAGTATTGCAGGTCCTGCCTTGTCAGCTGGACACTCAGCTGACTCATAGTTGGACTTCGGGAGCCCACCCTTTGTCCCCAGTCCGGGCAGGACAGAGCCCTGGGCTGGGAGGCAGAACAGCTGCCACTAAGTCCTTGCCTCTGTCTGGGACTCAGTTTTCAGTCTTCTGAACCCACAGTAGGGAAAATAGTGCACCCCAGAGCAGGACAGGTCACCACAGAGTCTAGGCCCGACTCAGAAGCTCAGTGCCTGCGGGAAGCCTGTTTCCTGTCATCTGGCTTCCTTCCACTGACCACCTGGACACGGCTCACCCCTCCCTTGTTGTCTAGCAAGCCCTTGACAACAGCCAGTCTAGTTGAACAAGATTTTAAAGGGCAGTTTAATCTGGTCCAAGTCGCCCTCTAGTGGTCATACCGCTGAATAGCAATCCCTTCCAGTCATTGGTCAGGGATGGAAAAAACCCAGCCTCATAGGAAACCTGAGGAATCAGACCTGCCTGTCCTGGGCCCCAGGATTCTATACCCTCACATTTGCTTAGGAATCTATATCTCACATTTGCTTCTGGTGATTCTGATGCCTCCTGGAGGCTGAATGTCACTGCTGAATAGCTAAGTTGCAGGGCAAGGAGTGCAGATAAGGCATTTCCAGGCAGAGGACCAAAATATGATGGCATTTAGGCAAAGTTTCTCCAGGAGCTGGTGTGGGAAGAAAACTGAACCAGCCCAGGGAGCAGCCCCCCATTTCTTGAAGAAGAATCTGGGCTCAGTATGGGCTTTATTCTGATTTTTTTTTTGTGTGTGGTGCATTTTAAAGTAAGTTTTCTTCAATAGTATGACAATACTAAGAATAATGCCTGCAGCTGTAACATTGTGGTTTTGGATCCTGTCAGATCTCAGAGGCTAAGCAGGGTCGGACCTGGTTAATACTTAGGTGGGAGACCGCCTGGGAACACCAGGTGCTGTAGGCTTGGGAGAAGGATCCAGCAACCCACTCCCAAAAAACAATCAG
Organism: Pedetes capensis; assembly: GCA_007922755.1. Classification (NCBI taxonomy): domain Eukaryota; kingdom Metazoa; phylum Chordata; class Mammalia; order Rodentia; family Pedetidae; genus Pedetes; species Pedetes capensis. The sequence continues at coordinate 104,477 of VMDO01003557.1, forward strand.
CCATTAAAAACCCTGTGAATAGCAGAGAAGCACTAACAATACTGTTTCTCCTATTGTACGTAGGGTTACTATGAGTCGGACACAGACTTGACAGCATCTAACAAAAGCAACACCAAGAATGTATAAAAAGCAATAAAAGCATCCTGACCTTTCCTGAGCTGAGGAGGCAGGGGTGCTGGATGGTGAAAATCTGTCTACATGACCTCCAGGGCCACTGAAAAGTGGCTCCTGCTTGGCCTACCTGGCAAGAGGTGGCTATGAGAAAAGCAGACTCACTGGTGAGGCCTGGATGGACCTTCTTTGGTGGCATAGAGTGGGCTGCACCCCCCAGGGCAGAGTGAGGAGACTAAGGGCAGAGCGAAAGAAAATGACCAGCCAGCTCTGGCCATCCTGGATGGGAGCCCAGCAGGGCCAGGGGGCAGGAAGATGCCACCACTGGCTGCTAAGGATGGGAGGCTTCATCTTCTCCGTTTCTCCTCCTCAGCGACCCCTGGATGCAGGAGTGGGGGCAAGACACTCAGAGACAGAGGCCTGGCGAGGGGAAGGAAGCCCAGATGTGGCCTGGGTGGTAGAGGGAGGTTTGTACCAAGACCATAGGCCTCTTCAGCCTTGGCTTTTAACCTGCCTCACCCTGTGGACAGCAGGGCTCTCAATACAATATTCTCAGGTGGGAGAATGGGAGTCCAGGGTGCCCAGCTTCACAGAGGGCAGCAGGGGGTTCTTTTGCATTCCTTGGGCTCCACTAAAAAGCCCTGAGGTGCCTGCACTCGCCCACAGCTTCCCTCACATTGGAACCCTGCTCTCTGGGGGTGCAAGCCGTTGTTGTGGGAAGCAGGTGATGTGGAGAGAGCCTCTGAGGGGTGACAGGAAGGGAGAGGAATCCATTTCTACTAACTGGGAGGCAGAGACTGAGGCCAGGCTCTTTTTTGGTTGCTGCATGACTCTGGACAGGTCATTTCTCTGCTATGACTTCAGTTTTCCTGTGTAGGCCCTGTGGGGAGCTCCTAGGCACGACCATGCTGTAAAGCAAGGTACCATCCCATAGCTTGGAGTCATGAAACAGCTCAGGAGTGGAGGTGGCTGGTGCGGAGCTGGATCCGTTCATGTCTAAATGCAGGCTAGACTCAAGCCTTCTCTCCAGCACCAGAAGCTGGGCCTCTGAGACTCTTCAGCTGAGGCTGTGTGCCAAACATGGCTGTCTTCTCATCCTCAACTCCTCTGGGTTCCTGCTGATTATGCGAGGCTGGACAGCGGCCTAGTGGCCCAGTGGCTTCAGGACACAGATCTGGAAACTCTGAGGGGGCTGGGGACTAGATCTGGAGGTGCCACAGTCCTGGGGCTGTCCCCAGAGAAAGCCAAAGAGGTACAAAAAGCCTGAGGGTAGTGGAGGTGAGGGAGCACTGCGCCCCAACTTCAAGTTCATTACTGTCCTTGGCTGGCCCCATGTTGATGGGCCGGGTGTTTTCAGCAAATGTTGTTTTTGGTTTTGTTTTGTGCATGGCTGGAGGTGGAACCCAGGGTTTTGTGCATGCTAGGCAATAAATCTACCACTGAGCTACGTCCCTGGCACCCAGCAAATATCCTTTCATTTGAGTGGACTTCAGGAGCTTCCAGGTCCTCAGAGCCAACACACGCCAACTAAGACAGGCCCTCCTGGAGAGAAGGGCAAACTCAGCTCTCAGACCCTTTAGCTTCTCTCTAGCCTGGGCGGAGACCCACCACAGCCAGTCTTTGCCATGTAAGAGGGGCCTGTGACTCCCTCAGGCAGGCCAGGGGGCACGGAACCAGCAGGGAGGTGCAGGTCCAAGTGTCATGCACTGGGGTCAATAGCTGAGGATCTCAGCTCTGCTACCCATGGGCTGGGTGACCTGAGGCAAGCTGCCAACCTGAGTCTCTACCCTTCTGCTTCATGGTTGTCAAGGGAGTGATAGGGCAGGTCCTGCATCTTCCCCTACTAGGATTAAGGAAGAGCAAGTAGATCAGAGTGTGGTACTGCAGCCCTGTAATCCTAGCGTTCAAGAGGCTGAGGCAGGAGGATCAAGGCCAGCCTGGCCTACATAGCAAGACTATCTCAAAAAAAGGAAACAAAAAACCTAAAAACAAAAACAAAACAAAGTGAACAAGGACTCCAGACCTCTGGGCAAAGACATTTCATCTTAAAAAACAGGGGCCAACTGGGCACGGGGTCACACACCTGGAATCCCAGCAACCTGAGAGTCTGAGGCATGAGGATTGCACATTCAAGACTAGAGGCAGCCTGTGTAATTTATGGGGACCCCGTCTCAAAATAAAAAATGAAAAATGAGCTGAGAATATAGCTCAGTAGTAGTGTACTTACAAAATATGTACAAGGCCCTGGGTTGAACCCCCAAGTACTGCAAAAAAATTAATAAATTAAAATTAAAATTTAAAATTTAAAGCCAGGCATAGTGGCTTGCTCATACCTGTAACCCCAGCAATTTTGGATGTGGAGGCAGGATGATTGGAAAATGGGCTGGGGTGCAGCTCAGTGGCAGAGCACTTGCAAAGTAGGCTTCAGACCCTGGGTTCAACCCCTAGTACTGCTAAATAAATAAATAAACAAATAAGAAAATAAATAAAGAAAAAAAGGTAAATAAAAACAAAGCAGGAACCAGTTCTCATTTGGTTCCTGTCACACCATCATGATAATCATCTAAGTTTCCAACTTCCATCATCTGGGTGGAGGACTCAGGAGGCCACTCCAGGCTGTGTTTTTTGTTCTGTTTCTTTTTGAGATGAGATCTTGCTGTGTTGCCCTGTCTGGCCTCAAGGTCCCAGGCTCAAATTATCTCCTGTCTCAGCCTCCCAAGTAGCTACAGGGGTGATGGTTGTTCTCCACTGTGCCCAGCTCAGGCCACTCTCCTTTGTCTCCTGAGCCCTGTTCCTTGCCTGACACTGCCTCCCACTGTATTACTACCCAGTCTATGACCTGGGTGTGTCACTTTCCCTTTTCGACCATCAATTTCCTTCTCTGTAAAGCAGAAATGAAAACAAGACTATTAATGCAAACTTGCAAAGCTCTGCCAGACAGTGTCTAGCAAGTAGGTGTTAAGTAAATGGCAGTCAGCCCGTCTCGGCCTGCACCAGTCCCTAGGAACCAGGTGAATATTCAAGCTCCCTGTCCTCCTGCCCCTCCTGGCCTCTGCTCCCAACCCTTGTACAGAGCAGGAGGCTCCAGGACACTGCAGCACGTGCTCAGACAATCAAGGCTTTAATCACTGTGTTGAGCAGCCCTGCCAAAGTCTTGCCAGCTAATGCGCCATGACCAGCTCCGGGCCACCACCTTGGCAGTGGAGTGGAGAGCTGGGAGAGGGCCAGCTCTTGGGCCACAGAAGCTGCCTGGCAGGACCCTAATCCCAGAGCAGTGGTAGTCACAAGGCCTGAGGCCTACAAACTTCTCTCTCCTTCTGCCAAGGAGGAGAGTGCCACACATGTCCTTGAGACCACAGGACACCTTCATGGGAGGCCTGTAGGACCAGGCCAGGCCAGATCTGGGCCAGGCAGCAGACTCGCCAGAGGAGGTGCTTGGCTCCCTGCTCCAGAGTGGGCCTTGGCTTAAGAGCCTCCCTGGAGTGGTGATCCAGGGGACATTGCTCCAAGTATGCAGGAGGTGGAAGCAAGGCCTGGCAGTGGCTGTTCCAGAACGGATGACAGAAGCTGGGGAGTGTGTGAGGGCGCTGAGGTGAAGGAGCCCAGCAGCTACTACCAGGTAACCAGCCTCAGCTCAATGGTTTCTCCATCCTGGGGTCTGTAGTCAGCAAGGCCTGCAGACACAGATGGAGCGACGGGGTTAATGGCACGGTGACCCACTCCCAGCCTCATCGTCTCGACCTATGCCCTGAAGCCAGAGTCCCTAAGATCCATTCCAGACTTGGTGGTGGAAAGCTGGGAGCGGGCCAGAGCCACCTGGGAGGTTCAGCACCACTTTCTTTTTTGTCTTTATCTTTACTTTTTATTTATTCCATTTTATCCATTTAGTTATTTTTGCAGTATGAGGGGATTGAACCCAGGGTGCTCCACCACTGAGCTGCTTCCCAGCTCTTTTTTTACTTTTTCATATTAAGACAGGGTCTTGCTAAGTTTTGCAGGCTGCCTCTGGCTTCAAAGTCAAGATCCTTCTGCCTCAGCCTTCACAGTTGCTGGTATTACCAGTGTGTGCCATGGCACCTGGCTTCAGAACCACTTTCCATAGGGTCTCATTTTGCAGTGGGGAAGCCCACCAAGAGTGGAGTTAAGGACTGCATGCTGGGTCATAAACCTAGGGTGAAAGGAACCAAGGATCCTGACAACTGATGGGTAGGCTCACCATCTGCATAACACCCCAGGGGGCTTTGGGAAGAAGGACTTGCTCAGTGTGGTCCAGATGGAGAAACACGACCATGAGAGATGTCTACTGGAAGTTTCCCTTTGCTCTAGAAAATCCAGGCTCCAGCAGGACACCTGAGTTCAAGCTCCTCCCTCATTAGCATCATGACTTTGGGTAAGTTATCCAACCTCTGTGAGTGCCACTGTTCTCGTTGGCGAAATGGAAAAGATAATCATACCTACAATGGGGCTGGGGATGCAGTTCAGTGGTAGAGCAATTACCTAGCATGCATGAAGCCCTGGGTTCCATCCCCAGCACCAGACACACATTCACAAAAAACCAAACACAATACCAACAAGTAGCAGGGATGCTGGAAGAGTTCTCTGAGAACCCAGTAACCATGGAAGTTTCTCTTTAATGGGTGTGCTATGGTCAGAATGTTTGCACCACCCTGCCAAATTCATGTGTTGAAACCTAACCCCAAGAGGATGGTATGAGGCTGGCCTTTGGGAGGTGATGAGTGCTATGCTCTCATGAATGGGATCAATGCTCCAGGGAGCTGCCTTGTCTCCCCACCACCACCATGGGTGGACACAGTTACAAAGCACATGGATGAACCACAAAGCAGGCCCTCCCCAGATACCAAATCTGAAGGTGCCTTATAGACTTCCCAGCCTCCAGAACTGTGAGAACTACCTTTCTGTTGTTTATAAGCCACCCAGGTCATCTGTTGTTTATAAGCCACCCAGGTCATGGGACTTTATTACAGGAGCTAACAGAGGAAGAAAGTAGGCAGTCAATTATTATAATGCCCTGCCACTTTCCACTCTAAGGAAGGGAAACCAGTGACTTCTGCCATTGGCTCATCAGGAAGAATAAACTGAACATCCTGGCAGGGCTGCTCCTTTTCTCCTCATGAAAGTGGACTTCCTACTGCTCTGGGGGGCAGAGGGGTGGGACCAAGGCACAGTACTGACCAGTTCTGCCTCATGGCTGGCTCCAGCTTGCTTTCCCTCTAAGCTCTGTCCTCCAGCCCAGCCCTCATCAGTAATAGAGAACAAGTTTGGGGGCTCCACCTGCCAATTTTGGGTTTTATTTCTCAATTTGTTGAGGACACAGGTGGGGAAAAGGATGCTCTTTATTGCACTCCCCTGGAAAGTCCTACTGCCTCTAAAGCATACTAGGCACATGATATGTGCCTAGTATAAGTTATGGGTCAGTAGGGGTCAAAGAAACTTTAATAGAAAGAATAGGGACAGGTAATCTTTAAGAGTCTGTCCTAAATACCCAGTAACTTTGCTAATGCGCAAGGCTGCCTGAGACATTTTGAGGCAGGAGTGAAAACTGGAGTCAGCCAGCAGGTCCAATAGGAGTTGATAAGTTGTGGCCCCTTCATCCCATACCACACTCCATTGTGCAGCAGCTCAGCACCAGAGTTGTGCCCTGACTGGTCTAAACTAGTCATGGTCCTCCCTGTCCTCCAGCCACTGGTGGGTTCAGAACCTGCGTAATCTCCTAGCAACAAAGCTGGATTCAGGAATGAGCATGGGTCTCAACTTAGCCTTTGAGATGCCAGGAGAAGTTTACTGAGGAATTCAGAGACAAGTTCCCTCTGTCATGAAAGGGAACAGCCTGAGGCAGAAACAGAAGAGTGTCTCTGGAGGAGGTGAGCTTCAAAGGGAGGAGAACAGAACCAAGGGAGTCATAGGGAAGCAGAGCTGGGGCCCTGGTTATGAGCTGAAGTTCTCGCTACCTCTGGACTTCTGATCACTTGAACCACTTGGATGTCATAATGAAAGCTAGTTTGTGTTGTGCTTCCTATTACTTGAAGCCAAAAACACCCTAATGGATGAGGTTGTCTATGTGGCTAGTACAAAAAAGGAAAGAGGAAGATCTGCATATATCAATATAAAAGATGACTAAGATGTATTAAGAATGGGAAAAAGTTGCAAAATAGTATATAGAGCTGTGTTGTCACATAAGGTAGCCACTAGCCACAAATATGCAGCAACTGAGCACTTGGAATCTCAGGGGGAAAAAAAAAAAAGAGCCAGGCACTATGGCTCACTTTAGTAAACCAAGAAACTTGGGAGGCTGAGGAAGGAGTATCACAAGTTCGAAGCCAGAGGCAGCTTCCACAACTTACCAAAGGTTTTTCTCAAAAAAAAAAAAAAAAAAAGGAAAAGAAAAGAAAAGAAAAGAAAAGAAAAGAGGCTGCAAGTGCAACTCAGGTGCCTAGTATGTGAAAGCCCTAGGTTGAATCATCAACCCCACACTAAAGAAAAGGAGGAAGGTAGGAATAAAGAAAGAAGAGAATGAAGGAACGAGAACGACAGGAAGACAGGAGGGAAGGCGGAAGGAAGGAAGCAAAGAAGGAAGGAAGGAAGGAAGGAAGGAAGGAAGGAAGGAAGGCAGGCAGGCAGGCAGGCAGAAAGGAAGGAAGGAAGGAAGGAAGGCAGGCAGGCGGGTCAGCTGAACAAACAAGCTGATTATTGTAGCAAATGTGTGTAATCCCAAAGTTGGAGAGGCTGAAGCAGAAGGTTCTCAAGTTTAAGGCCAGCTAGGCTACATAGCACAACTTTGCCTCAAAAACCAAAAGACAAGGGGGATGTAGCTAATGCTACAGTGCTTGCTTAGCATGTGGAAGTCTTTTGATTCAATCCCCAGCACCACACACCAAAGAAAGAAAGAGAGAGAGAGAGAGAGAGAGAGAGAGAGAGAGAGAGAGAGAGAGGGCGCACAAGCATATAAAACATGTCATTAATAATTTCACATTGATTATATCTTGGAACCCCCATATGTCTGTCAGCTTGTCACACAGTAGGTGCATGCATGTGGCTGCAGTGCTGAAAGCTATGCCACCAGTATTTTTGAGACCAGCAGGGCCACCCAGGTGGACAGATTTCAGCTGAGTTTCCAGACTAAGACAGTCTAGGGAGAAGGACCCAGCAGCCCACTCCTGAAACAATTAGCCATTGAAAACCCTATGAATAGCAGAGAAGTACTGTCAAATAAATATAGTGCCAGAAAATGTGTCCCTGGCTGGAAGGCATTCAAGAAACAATTGGGGGAGAGTTGCTTCCTCAAAGTAGAGTGGACCTTATTGATGGGAATGGAGTAATGACCTGGGACCTCTACTTGCAGATGTGGTGTGACTCAGAATGAGAAGAAACACAGTGGCTGCAGCAATGGGCCCAAACACAAAATGACCATGTGTGTGGCACAACGTTGGGTGGTGTTTCATTTTGTTGTACATAGGATTGTACATGAATTGGGCCCAACTTGATGGCATCTAACAACAGCATCTTGGAATGAAAATATTTGGGATATATTGGCTTAAATACAATATATTTTTGTATTAGTTTCACCAACTAGAAAAATTTAAATGACATATGTGGTTGATATTTTATATCGTTAAATAGCATTGATAGAGAATATAGTTCTGTTTTCTATGAAAAAACCAAATTTGCATATTTTAAGATGTATCTAAAAGAAAATTCATCAAACAATTAAAAGATATTATTTCTAGTTAGTCAATTATAGGTGATTTTGATTTTCTTCTTCATCATCCTTTTCTTTTTCCTGTAGTGCTGGCAACTGAACATACAGCCTTACACATGCTAGGCAAGTGCTCTGCCTAGTGTAGCATGATGAGCTGTATCTGCCATTGAGCCACTGCTATACACCCAGTCCTTTCTGGTAGTTTTGAGCACTATCTTTCTACCTCTCTTTTAAAAATCTATATAGGTATATAATATGAACATGTTATATGTATTATGATTCTATTATATGTGTATAAATACACATATAAATGCATATGATATACATATAAACATTCTTTTTTAAAAAAATCTGCAAATTACTGTTTCATAAGAGAAAAATATGAAATAGTTTGGCCCTCTTGACTTTCTTAACTTAAAAGTTGGGAACAGTAAACCTAAAACAATCAGAATTGATTTTTATTAATATACACTTCAAAGTCTGCTTCTCTTCCATCCTGGGGTCATTCAGTTAGACTCTCTGATGACATTCCAGGTAGAATGTCAACCTTCAGCTTTGTGCTAAAATTAATTCATGGGCACTCTACATAATTTTCCATTTGTCTCCTGACTGAAAGGAAGTAGGCAGAGAGGAGTATACTGGCTCAGGCAGCACAGAGTTGGATTCAGAGGATTCAGATGGTGAGGAAAGCATAGTAGAGTAGTTAACATCATGGTGGACAGGAGGAAGAGTTGAGCAGCTTACATCATGGCAGACAGGAAGCAGAGTGGAACTCTCCTCCTGGGCTGCTTTTTGTTTGTTTTTGGTTTTGTTTTTCTGAGACAAGGTCTCGCTATGTAGCCTAGGTTGGCCTCAAACTCATAATCTCCCTGCCTCTGCCTCCTCAGTTCTGGGATTATAGGCATGTGCCCCAAGACCTGGAAACTTCCTTCTTCTTCTACCCATCCAGTTTCCTGGACTTTGTACAATAACTTACATAAAAATTCTAAATATTCAGTTCAATTAGACCTTGAACATGGGTCATTTTATGAAGCTGTGACCCATGAAGGATTGGAAGAAAGGTGAGATGAGTTGATAAAGCCTTGCTGCCAGGTCAGGGTTGTGGTAGGGGCCACAGCTGGGGATGCAGGCCTGTAGACTCACCTTGCAGCAGAGGGGTATCAGGGGCTCGGAGTAGCTGCCAGTATTCTCGGGCCTCTACTAATTTCCCATTCACAGAGGTCAGGTAGGGGCCTGACAAGGATGTATGTGTTCCATACCTGGAAAAGAGAAAGGTGAAAAGAGAAGGAAGGTGACTCTTATTCCCAAGAGGAGAAATGGAGCTCACTCACAGCAGCAAAGAAGTTCTTGCCCTTGCCTTCAAGACCAGCCCTGGTCATGTACTTCCTGGGCCAACTCACCATGGGTCCACGGGGCTCACTGCCACCCCTCCTCTCCAGCCACACTGATATTGACCACTCAGGCTTTATACATTCTGCATTGACCATGACCTCCAGGAAGGGACACCTATTATGTCATCAACTCAGCCATTGTTTCCTTTCTGGAGGCTGCTGTGGGCGGTGAGAGATAGAAACTACTAGCGTCACACAGATGATGTCAATGTGCAATGAGAGAGCATGAGGCCAGCAGAGGCAGACACAACTGGTGATGGCATTGGGTTTCTTGTTCTGGAAGTTTCCATGGGTTAGTAGCTTTCCCTTCTTCTTAGGGCTGAGTCACTCAGTCTGCTCTGATTCTACACTTCACATTCCCCATGCTGGAGAGAACTGAAATTAGATTTCTAACTCTGGCAACTAAGTGATGCCTTACAGCCTGTGCCCTTCCCTGAGCTGCTAGTCTCTAACTTTGCAGTCCTCCAACCCATCTGGACACCACTGCCAGAGCGAGCCTCTTCAAACAACGTGAGCCATGGCCTTCCTCTTTCCAAAAAGCTCATTGAAGGTCCCCATCTCAGACAGGGAGGGATTGTTTTCTTGTTGTTGTTTGGTTGATTGGTTTCTGGTTCTTGAGAAAGAGTCTCACAGTGTAGCCCAGGCTACCCTGGAACTCTCTATTCTCCTGCCTCTGCCTCCTATGTGCTGGAATTACAGACATGCACCTGCACCACCACACCTGGCTGATAGTTTCAGCTTTAAGAAACAGAAACCCACACTTTTGATTTATGTAAAGGAAAAGGACAATCATCTCTCCATATCTTCAGGGGGTGGGTTCCAGGACCCTCAACAGGTACCAAAATCTTGGGATGCTCAAGTCTCTTAATTAAGATGGAGCAATATTTGCACAGAAACTACACATATCCTCCCTTAAACTTCACATCATCTCTAGATTACTTGGAATACCTAAGATGATGTAAACACTATGTAAAAGGTCGTTATAATGTACTGTTTAGGGAATAATGACAGGAGAAAAAAGTCTGTACAAGTACAATAAAAATGCAGTTTGTTTTTCAAATATTTTCCATCCATGCTTGGTTGAATGTGAGAATGTAGAACCTATGGATATGGAAGGATTGTACTGTTTTAGCAAATGTCAAAGAGTAGTCCCTGTCCCTGGTCATTTGTTTACTCTGCAAAGCCACATGGCTGCTCTGGGCCTTTTATCTCCATAGCTGTCTATCTGTCTGTCCACCTCTGCAATTTACTTTCCATTCACCTGTCTCCTATATGGCCTTCCTGCTCAACCCTGAACACAGTTCAGTTGCTGACCTTCACTAATGAGAGAACAGTTTCTCAGAATTGGTGTCCACAGTGGCTTCTTAGAAATCCTCATAGCTCTGAATTAAAAACATGAAAATCTAAGCTAGTCATGGTGGCACACACCTGCAATCTCAGCACTCAGGAGGCTGAGGCTGGAGGATCGTGAATTTGAGGTCAGCTTGGGCTATACAGCAAAACCTTGTCACAAACAAACAAAAGTGAAAATCTATTTGTTTTTCATTTTGATGACAATATGCAAACATGAATATGGACAAGTGCTGGGTGTTCTCCACATCTGCTAAACTGAGCCCTGCCAAGAGTGCTCAGTGTGAGTATGGCCGTGTGTGGCTGTGGTGGCCAGCATCCCTGCTCTGTGCACTGCAGGGGCCTGGCCAGGAAGAGAAGAGAAGTGGGCTTAATAGTGAATGAAGTGCTGGGGCCAGACAAGAGTCTAGGAAGCTACAGCTGACTGTACAGACACTGGTTCAATGGTGGCTTAAATACAGGAAGTGACAAGATCCTTGGCCTGGCAGCACAGACCTGCCTTTCCACATAGTCCTTATTTGAACATTGTAGATTTTTGTTTTTTTTTCATATCTAATTTACAAGCTCTTTCAGATTTATAGCTGTCCAGAGGTAAAAAGAGAAAGGACTTTATGTTTAGTAAATATATTAGTACATATCTGAGTCATCTTATAGAAGAATTATCTTTGTTTATTTGTTTCTTTGTTTGAGACAGAATCTCACCTGGTAGCTTAGGCTGTGCTGGAAATCGCTATGTAGTCCAGGCTGGCCTCAAACTCATGATCCTCCTGCCTTAGCCTCCTAAGTGCTGAAATGATAGATGTGCAGCACCATGCTGAGCCACAAGTATCTTAACCTGAGGTCTGGGAGAATTTTTGTCCTTTAAAGATATATTTGCAGGGCTTGGGATATAGCTTAGTGGTACAGCACTTGCCTAGCATGTGCAAGGCCCTAGGTTCACTCCCCAGCACCACACACACACACACACACACACACACACACACACACACACACACGAAGTCCTTGCAGATCTCTGGTCTCAAGATTCCCTGTCCCAGAAGAGTCCACGTCAGCTGTAAGCCCCATCTTATCTGTATGATGTTATTATTTTGGAACTCTAATTGGGGACAGAAATTATCAGCCACTCTTCAAATTGAGGCACACCTTTCTAAGGGAGAAGTCATTGGAAGGGCTGACCTCGTAGAAGGCATTCCACTTCTCTGAGCCAGATTCCACCTTGGTGACATGAAAATCACATTCAACCCATTTAGGTGAGAACAGGGCCTGGCATAAAGCAGCTCTCTGGACGTGCTCATTGCCAGACTTGTGAAATCTCAAGGTGAGAACAAAGTTTAAGGACATTTTCCAACTTCCTTAATTAATTGATTAATAATTAATAACAGGATTTTACCAAGACTATTTGATACTAAAAATTCTTATTCTTATGAAAGCTAACCCACGTTGAGCACATACTATGTGCTGGACCCTGGGCCTGCAAAAAGCATATGCCATGCATGATCCCTGTGCACTAGTTTCTGAGCTCTTCACATTGGTCCCATGAGGAGGGCACGTCCAATATTCTCACTGTGTTTCAGGTAAATATCTGTTTTAGTTCCCTAGCTGGAGAGCATAGGATTCATAGCTGCGATTCTAGGGTTGGGGCTGCCTCCAGAGCCTGCTCACCTAATGACGTTGCTGGCCCATGTTTCCCTTTATCCAAGATGTCAAGGGCAAGAAAGGAGTGGGGAAGGTGGAAGAAGCGGGGTCTGTACCTCTCCCCAGGTAACTCTCTCCTCTGTTTCCTGTACCTTCCTGTACCATTTCATGCTGGAAGGAGGGGAGGGATGTATCTCACGTGAATCCTCCTAGCTCCTGGGCCATCTTCAGGACATCTTCCAAGAAGGACCCAGCAGGGACAGAGATGGTTTTTTCATATGGCTGCAAGTCACTGGAGACCTTCAGTGTGATGTTGATGAATTCTGGGCTGTAGCTTGGTGACAGGTCCTCACGAGGTAATACCAACATGGCTGCCAAGGAGAAAAAAACAGGCAGCTGGTGTGAGGATGGGCAGGTGAGATGAGAGTCCTCTGTTCCCACAAAGACACCATGGCCCACATGACCCATGTCCTTTCTTGTGTTCTCAGCTCAGTCATTATCACTCCAACCTGCTTAGCTAAAATCTGGCTACCATCCTACCTCCTTGTCCCTCAGCCTCCACATCCCTCCACGGCCCAAAGTCAGGCATTTCACTGATTTCTGTGCTTCTGGATCCTCCCCTTCTACCTGTCTGCCTCATTGCACTCCAGAGGGCTCCTTCCAGACTATATGGTTATTAATATCTCTCCTGTATTACCTCTAATGGTCTCATCTCCTTCTCATCCATCTGCCTGTCATTCTTGTTCTTTTTCCCAGAACCCATTCTTTTGCAAGCCCATTCCTCCCAATCCCCCCAAATTCTGTACCTCTCTTTGTCTTCATTCTTGCTGCCTCCACTGTGCTCCACCCTCCCCTCCCTTCTCCATTGCAGATCCCATTGTACCTTCAAGTCTCTCTCTCTTCTTTGCTGCCCTTTAATAGAGGCTCATTGTGTATTACAGTTAACCAAAATGTGTCTCTCTCCTTCCTTCCATCCATCCATCCATCCATTCACTCAAACATTTCTTCACTGGGTGTCACATAAGTGCCCCTCCACTGCTCTCCATTTGGAATCTTTGTCCCCACACTGTGAGTGTTGAGAGACTGTGACTATGTATTAGCTACTTTGTCCCACACACACTCACAAACTCAGGACCAAGCAACCTCCCCTCACTGGGAAACAGAGGTGGCAGTGAACACTAGGCAGCTACCTCTTGGTGCCTCACAGTCTGGGAAGATGAGATCTATATAGGTCTTGTGGTTGAGGATGGGCAACAACTGGGAGATCACGAGAGCATTCTGGAAGGCCCCACGCTGCAGGCTGTCCAGCAGAGCTGCTTTTGCCTTGAGGCATGCTGGGCCCAGGTCCACCCCAGGTGCGGGGGACGTCATCAGCAACTGTGACAGGGTGGGAAAGAAAGGGAGGCAGTCGTTCAGCTGGAGGCGAGGAGCAGGTCTTCCAGCTCCTGACCTGCCTACCCTCCAGCAACCCCAGGGTAGCCAGGCCCCAGATTCTCTTTCCCACCTGTAGAGCCAGTGGTGTGCTATAGACGTTTCCAAATTCGCCTTCAGGGGTCTGGGCCTTCAGGATCTTCTCTCGTACTGTCCCGATGGCCTTAGTGATCCGCTGTCTCCAGTTGGGGTTGAAGTTGGAGTGCTCCAAGCAGGTGAAGGCCAAGCCAGCCATGGCTACTGTGTCTGGGGGGCACAGGACCTAGGATGAGCTGGACAGCTATGTGGGGCAAGGCCAGGCAAGATATTGGGTTTCAGGCTCTTGTGGCAATGGGCAGCTCCATGAGGACTTGAACAGGCTGGTCAACATGGTCAGATCAGCTAGGGACACCAACCTAGGCACTGAACATCTCCATCCTGGGAAACTGATTTTGACTTACTCTACTCCTTAGGGGCTGGAGATCAGCGAGAGAGACTGAAGGATCCCAAAAGGACTGGGTCCTACCCACTTGCCCCACATCTGGATGTACTTTGGAATTTCCAAAGGAAGTTTGGTTTGGCTTTTTGAGACAGGATGTTGATCTGTAGCCCAGGCTGGTCTGGAACTCATTATGTGGACCAGGCTGGCCTCAAACTCACAGTCATCCTGCCTCAGCCTCCTGAGTGCTAGGATTAGAGGCATGCAACACCATGCCAAGTTCCCAGGGGCCTCTTATCCCAACCAGTGCCTCCATCCACCCCCAGATCATCTGATTCAACTGGTAGGGATTTGATTGTTTTGGCAGTGGCCCTGATGCCTTCTCTCTGGGCACCTGTCCACCCACCCCTCATCTGCTCCATCCTACCCTGACCCTATATGAGGTAAACACTCATGGAACATCCATCCTAGAAGAGACCTTGGATTACATTGATAAGAAATGGACATGGTGGGACTAGGGATGTAGCTCAGTGGTAGTGTAGCATATAGGCGGTACTGGGTTCAAATCCAGAACCACAAATCCAGAATCTAGGTCTAAGGCACCCCAGCTTGTATGGTGCTGAGATCATAGCTATGCACCCAGAACTCTCTCCATGCCAGACACATGCTAAGATTTTTGCTTATAATGCATCCTTCAACCAGATGTGCTGGGTGGTGTTTTAACAGGAAAGGACACCTGACCTGCCTGGGGATTCCTCCAGTGGGCGCAGGATGGAGCTGGTGTCAGACACCCAGTCTAGCTTCGAGGCTGACTCACAGCTTCTGTCTCACACACGAGCCCTGACATTTTTCTCCTAAGGAATTTTATAAGGAGGGGTCTTAAGGAAAGGGGAGCAGGTGGCCAGGTTGTGGAGGTCTTCAGCTGGGGTTGGGACTGGATGAGTGCCAGGCTGGCCTCGGTAGGGTTTGACCTACTCACCCACAGAGAGGTGGCCCTGGTGGAGATGATGGTCATGTTCCACAGCATGCAGGAGCTTGCCCACCACATTGTCAGGGATCCGTTTCTGGTGGACACACAAGGCCAGGATGCTGAGGCCATACTGGTAGTAGCTGGTGTGGGGTTGGCCCTCGTGATTGTGCCCTGGAAGGGAATAAAGCATGGGACAGAGGTTGGGTCAAGCCCAAGTACCTGCCTCCCTCCCTTTTCCCAGCAACCTCTGTCCCATGCTTTATTCCCTTCCAGTATGGCCTCAGCAGTACACAGGACCCCATGGCCTACACTTCCCAACACCCTCCTTCAAGATCATGAGATCCTTCATTCCTTCATCGCCTCAACCCATACCCGCTGAGGCTGGATTATGTATCAGGCGCTGCACTCAGAGGTAGGACTAGAGCAGTGATGGCCCAGTACCACGCTTATGGGGCCTCTGATCGTAACACAACTCACGCTCACAAGTCTACCATTGTAACTGGGATATGGCGTGAGGTCCAAGGAGCTGAAAAACACAGATGTCTGAATAACAGGAAGCTAGGACAGCAGTCCAAAAGGAATGCTGCTGAGGGTGAGGAGAGGTAAAGGTGGAGCAGGAATGGGCTAGAAAGGGAAGGGAAGGAACGTGTGTGAAGACCCTGGCTTGGGAGCTGAGGGAAGGCCAGAGTGGCCAGAGCCCACAGAAGAGGAAGAGGGCAGAAGAGAGCCTGGAGAGGAGGAAAGGCCCACAGGCTGGGGCTGAGTGCTGTGAATGGAGCAGTGAGCGCCCCCTGGAGGCTTAAGCCATGCTCACACCTTTGCTTTTCTATTGAAAAGCCTCACTGACTGTCCTGGGCTGGGTCAAGGCAGGAGGCCAGACATCTGGCAGAGAGGGGCTAAAAAGCAAGCAGGAAGTAGGCTGCCCAGGTGTCTTACAGGTGGTCTGTCAGGGCAGTCTTGGTGACAGAGCATGAGCACTTGCCACTAGGGTGCACGTTCAGGTGCAGGAAAGGCTGCACCAAGGATGGCTGCAGAGGCCCCAGCCTCTAGGTGGACAGTGAGATGGGCAGAACGGAGAGTGGAGAAAAGGCCTGGGGAGAACCCAGAGTTCTGATTCCCACCCCGAGTTTCATCTGATGATGTCTCCCAGGTGCTCTCCATCCCTGCAGAGAGCATCCCCTCACCAATGGCCTTCTTCTCGTTCTCCAGGAACCACTTGAGCTGTGAGACCAGCCTGTCCCCCTTATGGCCTCCGATGAACTCACAGTTGGCTCTGAGAGCGAGCAGGTAGAGGGCCAAGTGGCCCATGGAAGGTTTGATGCGGCAGTTCCTGTTTTCATGGTCGGAGTCAGACCTAAGACAAGGCCAGTTAACAACACCTTTGTGAGAAAATGCCACCTTTGTAATCCTGGCTTGGGGCACCCCTGCTAATGTCACAAAGTAGGAAAAACCCACACAGTTGAAAGCTTGGCTAAAATGTGCCAAGTTAGGGGTAGTGACGTGTTGTGAGGTGTTTGCCAAGGATATTTAGGAAGATGACAAATTAAACTCAAGGATAAATTTTTTTTTTTTTTTTTTTTTTTTGTGGTACTGGAGGTTGAACCAAGGGCCTCGCGCTTGCAAGCTCTGCAAGTGCTGGACCACTGAGCTTCACCCTCAGCCCTTTTTTTTTTTTTTTTTTTTTTTTTTTTAGTTTTTGAGACAGGGTCTCGCTAAATTACACAGACTGCCTCTGGCCTCGAACTTGCGATCCTCCTGCCTCAGCCTCCTGACTTGCTGGGATTGCAGGTGTGTGCTACTACACCAGAGTTCTCTTTTTTCTTTTCTCCTCCTCCATCACATCTATTTCTCAAGAAGGAGACTATACAGGAAGGTGCTTCTTATTTGCTCCTGGTTCTTCACCTCTCATTCAAACCCTAGAACAGTCTTCCCCTTAATGCTCCATGGAAAGGGAGCACTGACAGATGCTGCTTCTGGACTCAGTATGAAAGAGTATAACCATGGATTAGTGATGTCTGCCTCAGGCATAGGAGGGGAACAGAGTCAAGTGCTGCTTGTAGGCTGAGTGGGAAAGAATGCAGTCATAGATTAGTGATGTCTGCCTCAGGCACAGGAGGGGAGTACAGAAAGAGTCATGTGCGCTAAAGGACTCAGTAGGAGAGTGCAGACATTAGAATGTCTGTCTCAGGTATAGGAGGGCACAGTAAGAGCACAAGGGCCCTGTGTTAGTACCTCTGAACTAGTTCAAGCAACCCTTTATTCTGCAGATGGACAAAGGCACAGAGAAAACAAAACTTGCCTAAAGTCTGCCAACAAAGCAGTGACAGTCCCAAGCCAGATCCCAGATCTTGTGTCTCTTAGGATGTGGAGCAAGACATAGGGAAAAAAGAAAGAGAGGGCAACGATACCCCAGGAGGCACTGCTGATAATGACGCTTGAGGCTGTGCAGGTAGTGGTCTTCCTTGGTCCCAGCCTGTAGGCTGGAGAGGCGCAGACCCACATAGATGCTGGGGTTCAGGTGCTCCAGGGAGAGCAGGTCCATCCAAGGCAGAAGGCGCTGGCCCAGCTTCTCTACCAGCTGGCTGTTGATCTGTGGCATTACTTAGGAGAGAAAATGGTACACGTGAGGCCATGGGACCAGGACACTAGGCACCAATGGCTTTGACCCTTACTTGGGCCTTCCCCAGGGAATAAATGTGTCCATTCCCATCTGTACTCAGTGCATAAGACAATTGCATGGTGAAATCTGCCACACTGAAAGGCAAAGGGAGAGAAAGAAAAACATGTGTCCCCAAAGAGCAGTTAGAGTGAATCAGGGAGAGGTAGGCTGAGAGCAAATGATGCTGTTGCCGGGCAACCACCCTGTCCATCAGAAGGGACAGTAAGACGGGATGCCAAGCCATGTGATGTGCCCCAGGCTATGTGCACACTCTTGGTCCTCACACCAGCCCTAGGATGGAGGTGCTGTCGTCTTTGCTATGCACTAAAAAGGAAACAGAAATTCAAAAATGCTTCATGTCTTACATGAGGCAGTAGGTCCAACTGCAGCCCCTCTGCTCCTTGGCACCCTGTCAAACACACATATCATCCACTGACAGAAATGTCAGTCCCCAAATGTCTTGTTATACATCAAATTTTCATGCACTGCAGGCTGCCTGCGGGTTCACAGGGGCTGCCTGGTGAACTTCATGCAAATCTCAAAATGATGCTTTTCCTGCCATCTCTGTGTTTAAGTGAAAACAGCCTGAGATTAGGAGGCCCGTTACTAGCAAACTGTCACAGTTTGTTGGCATCTGTTCATCTGTGTGCAGTGTGTGTGTGAAGATGTGTCACCGCCATACTGAAAAACCCCAGAAGCAGAAACCTCAGGAACATTTCCCAGCTCTGATTGATGGCTGCTTTTATCCCTTGGGGAAGAGACTCAAGCTCAGAACCCTCAGAACAGGGTCACTAAGAGTAGATTGATTGGAGGGACTTTGGATGTCTGTCCCCATATACTGCTTCCAGTAGCTACTGGCTCCAGCTGTCCAACAGTGGTTTGTACTGGGCTACAACCCAATGCCAGGAAGCCCCCCACGTCCCAGGGGACTAAGGAAAAGAAGTCTTTCAGGGTCCTTTGCCTGCAGTCAGGGTTCCGTGAACACAGCCTCATCTCTCCAAGTTGGGTCCACCACATTATACCTGCTTTCCCAACGTCAAAGGTATAAGTGGTGCTATAAGGTGACCAGGGCTGGGATTTAGCTCAGTTGGTAGAGTGCTGCGCTGCAGTCTCTGAGATCCCAAGTTCAATTCCCAGCACCGCAAAAAATGGGAGAAGGGCCTGGCAATCCACTCCCAAGGCAATCCCGAAACAGTCAGCCATTGAAAACCCTATGAGAGTCACTATGAGTCGGATACCGACTCGACGGCACCTAACAACAACAACAACAACAATAAGGTGACCACTCACTAGCCTGAACTGTAAGTAATTCTTTGCTCTTCAGGACTAGGCCAGGGCACATGGCTAGTTTCTCAGCAAGTGTTCATTAAGAGAGACAGTGACAAAGCCCAGCATGGTGGCTTATGCCTGTGATCCCAGCACTTGGGAGGCAGAGGGAAGAGAATTACGAGTTCCAGGTCAGTCTGGGCTACATAGTGAGACTGTCTCAAAAAACAAAAACTAAAAATAAAAACTAAAAAATAAAAAACGGAAGAAAGGAAAAAGAGGGGGCTTGCTTTTCTTTTCCTTCATCAGTGTCTGTCTCTGTTTAAGAAGCACTCTCTGGTTCTGTCTCTCTCTGAGGCTCTCTGGCTCTGTTTCTGTCTGTCTGGCTCTCTGAGCACCTGTCCCTCCAGAACTCTTTCTTTTCTTCTCCCTTTTCCTGAAAGTGGGGAGGGAGCCCTCAGGCCTGCCTTGGCCTCAGCCTCAGGGGGCTCAGAAGTGATAAGAGGAGGAATCCACTGTTCAGGGAAGCTGATAAACACAGTTCGACCTCATTAAAAGGCAAGAGGCAGGCAGATTCAACAGGCTTATAAGCGTGGCCTTGGCAAGCTGTGTCCCCACCGGGGGCCCACTGTGCACAGGGGTGTCTACACCTGCCAGCTGAGGACTGATTATCATTGGCCTTCAGAAATACAACAATCTCATCAATTTCACAGCATGCAGAGCTTTAAGCTGATGGAGCAGGAGCATGGGTCCTGGGAACCACACTGAACAGGAAGGTATGAGGGGCCATTTTTAGCCCATTTTACAAGTGAAAGAAAGGGGCAGGGAGCTGCTGCTGAAATCCCAGTCTAGGTTCTTCAGATCCCAAAGGAAGGGGCTGCTATGGGGTCAGGCTTATGCACTAACTGTCCAAGGCTGAAGACTGAGCCAGCCAGGTAGACAGGAGGGGAAGATGTGGCTGGCCCAACTCGGGTCTCCCCTGGACACTGGACAGAAACCAAGAGCCCAGGGCCAAAGGGTCTGAAAGCCCTTGTGGAAGGCAAGCCAGAGGCTTCTGGGGCCCAGGGGAGACCCTGGCCTGATGTTCTAAGAACTGAGTCCTGTAGAGGTTTGCTAAAGCTGGGTCCCTTGAGCAAGTCTCCTGGCCCCTCTGACCCTTGACTTCTTTGCTTGATACCTGTGCACATCTATACCTGCTTCTCAAGGTTGCCCCAGGTCACATGTGGCCAGGTGTGCTGGACCCAAGGAGGGAAGGAAAGAGATGGGAGCTGGAGTCCCAAGGCTAGTCTTGTGTTTTTTGCCTGACCCAAGGGCACGGGTGGCTCTGACCTGTGCACTGGAACTCAGGTCCCCAGACGTCTCCAGTGAGCAGCCTTGAGGCACCAGGCCAGAGCAGGCAGAACCTCCAAGCGCTCACGTCCCTCTGCCTGGAATACCTATCCCCACTCCCCTCCCTCTGGACTGTTTTCCTCCCTTGGGTCTCATCTCCCACAGGGATCCTGGTCCTCCAAGATCCATCCCCACCCTCCCTCCCTGAATTGGTGTCCACCTGCCTTGGCTCTTTATGTCTGCCCCAGCTTGGCTTCTTCTGTGGCACTCACCTTAACCCATGAAGGTGGACAGCTGCCTCCCTTCATTGGGGAAGGGACCCCAGCTCAGAACAGAGTTGCTTCAGCACCTGATTTCTTTTGTCTGTCTCCTTCCCGAGAACATAAGCTCTTAGGAGGGCAGAGATCAAAGTTGTCCTGATCTTTGTTCTTTCTCCTGACTTAACCGAGAGCCAGGTACAGAGAAGCCTCGATAACTGTGTGTTGCGTGAATAAATGAACAAATACCCAAATTAACAGAGGAGAATTGTCTGGTACAGAGTCAGAACTATAGTTAATCTCAGTCCAGCTAAGCCCAAACAGTTCTGGGAATCCCGAGAAGGAGGTAAGTTCCCCCATCAAAGTTCCCCCATCAATCCCGAGCCTCAGTTTTCCCCAGTATATAATGAGGGGTTTGGACAAGGGAGCCATCCCTCCCTGAGGCCCAGGAGGAAAGAGGCACAAGATAGAGGCTGGTTACTCACCACAGATCTCAGCCAGGGTGCCTACGGCTCCCAACAGGAAAAGGAAGGCCCCAAGGGTCCCCATTGCAGGAAGAAGTGGGTGAGCAGCAGGTGGGAATCCGGACAGACCCTGGGGGCGCGCCTTGCAGGAGGCTGGAAGGCTCCTCTGACAGAGATGGGTCACTGCTAGGAGGGAGGCGGTGGCTTCCTGTCACTGATTAATCTCTCAGTGCCCTCAGAGCACGGCTAAATCAGCAGAGAGAAAGGGAAATGGTCTGTTATTGAGAAGGGAGGAAAGCCAAAGAACAGAGGAAGGAAAAGGCAGGGCAGCTTTCCTTGAGGTAGGGGAAACAGGGAGGGGAAGGCCCCCTAGGGACCATGCAGGACAACTTGAAGTTAGCCACTTTGTCTCTCAGCTACTGAAAGAGCCCAGCAGCAGCACAGAGAACTGGGTGTCTGATTTGTCTTCATCTGTCCAACTGCGCCTGTCTGTTGCCCGCCTAGGTGTTCCAGCGGTGGACCTTCAGGGCCGGGGTGCCTACCTGGTGCTCCTTGCAGAAGGAACTCGTCAAAACTCGTCAGAAGTGCCCACTCTGGCTCAGGACCGGATGGGGAGCAAAGCAGGGAGCTGCAGTGGTCACATGAGCAAGAGCCCTGGAGTCAGCTGCTCTTGGCCCAGAGGGCGGGGCAATTGCTGGCAGTGGACCAGACAGGCCAGTTTTCTCAACCAACTTGGCAGAGTTTCTGCTTCCCTAAAAGACAAAACAAAACAAGTTAAAGAATGAGATTGAATTATGTGAGTCACAAAACAGCGGGAAGTAGGGCTGCTAGCCGGCACTCTGTGGAGTCACATAAAAACATCTCTGCGGAGAGAAGGCACAAAGAATTCTGCATCTGCGCTGCCCCACAGGAGACTCAATGTATAGGAGTCAAGTATCGGTGACTGTGACCTCAGCCAGGCCACTTGACCCCTCTGGGTTTGAAAGAATTTCCCAGTTATGAGATTAGAGGATTGTACAAGATTTTTCTCCCAGATCCCTGCTGGCGCTTAAGCTGCTTTTGAGGATGTTATAACCGTGAAATATTCGTAATCATCTCCAAATGAGCTTCTTTTGTTGTTGTTGTTGTTGTTGTTGTTGTTGTTTTTGAAACAAGGCCTCCCTATATAGCCCAGACTGGCCTTGAATTTGTGATCCTCCTGCTTCAGCTTCCCGAGTGTTGGGATTACAGGTGTGGGCAACCACACCCAGCTCCAAATGAAATTTATTTTGCAATTATTTTATGACAAGTTGCCAAGTTTCATTCTTTCAATATAACCGTGTGTGTGTGTGTGCGCGCGCGCGCATGCATGGGTGTGTGTGCATACACATGGTACTAGGAGGCTTAAATCAGAGCCTTATGCATACTTTACACATGATCTACCAGTGGGCTGCACCCCATTCTCTTTTTTCTTATTTTTTATTTTGAGATAGGGTCTTGCTAAATTATGCAGCCTCCCTCGGGCCTTGAACTTGTGATCTTCCTGCCTCTGCCTCCGAGCTGCTGGGATTATAAGCCTGTACCAGGGTGCCTGGCAAGATAGCCAATTTTTATGCCTAAGTTCTCACAGGTCAAGCTGTCAGCGTAGATAAATATGGAGGTGTGCATCTGTTTATAGAAGTACTTGTAAATTTAACATGCATGTTTTATTTCATTTTCTGGGTGTTTTTCATCTTGTCTTATTTGTTTTGGTCTGTTCTATTTTGTTTTGTATTGCTTTTTGAGATAGAATTTCACTGTGTAGTCCAGGCTGGCCTGAAACTCTCAGCCTCCACATGCTGGGATTACAGGTATAAACAATCACACCCAGAATGTGTGTGTTTTATGACATGGGTCTCGATGTTGCCCAGGCTGGAGTGCAATGGCTATTCATAGGTGTGAACATTATGGGGAATAGACAGGAAGAAAGGGAATAGAGGGCTCTGTGGCCAGCCACCTCCCAGTCTAGCCTTTTGCTTCCAGGCCACCTGTAATATGAATATGCACATAAGCCTCCTGTGGGACAAAGGCTTTGGTCTGGTGGTCATTGCTTCCCTGATAGATAACCCCTCACAAATAACATATACTTGCTAGAAGAAAACAATTAAAATCACTTCTCACTTCTATATTCATCCAGGAAAGATGATAAGACTATGTGAGACATATACCCCTCCAGGTAAGCGAAGAGGACATGGTTTAGTGAAGTCGGCTCCCTTATCCAGATTGGTAGCTGCCTTGATTTCTAACCTTTTGAAATGCCCTCCTTAGAGCCCAGTCCTTTGGGAAGACACTGGGAATCCATTAACCCGCTTTGGGCACAGGCCCCATCTGTAAAACATTTGTTTCTTCCCCTCATGGTCCAAACTTCATGATAAAAGACAATGTGACCTTGGCTCTGGGAAGCAGTGGCCCTTCACTACTGCCCACCTTCACATCTCAAAGGTAAACTCTCTTTATAATCTATATCTTTAATAAACTTAACCTATACTCTATACTGGGTTGGGGTTAACTCAGTTGCCAGAGCCCTGCTCTGTAGTTCCTGAGGACCCAGATTTGATCCCCAGCACTGAAAAAATGGGAGAAGGATCTGTCGGTCCACACTCAAAACAATCAGCCACTGAAAACCCTATGAAGGTCACTATGAGTCAGACACGACTTGACAGCACATAACAACAACAAACACTCTATACTATAATTTCTATGTCTCATATAAATCTCTTTTATATGGGGAAAGTGTGTACTCTCTCATTCTTTATCTAATAGACTCAAAACTCAGCTCCACTTCTCTGTTTCATCCTGAAATTCTTTTCAGCAACCAAGACAAAAACCCTGACATCTCCCCTGAATGGAGTTCCTGGAAAAGGAAACTCCTCAGGGCAGGCATAATGTAGGGGTACAGCACCCCTAAACCTGCTGACATGAATACAATACTGAAACTTAGTGCAGACATGATTGGCCTAGCAAACTACAGCCCTGAATTCCTAAGCCCAAGTGATCCTCCTGCCTCAGCCTCCCAAGTAGTTGGTATCTATAGGTGTGAGCCATCACTCCTGGTCTTGTCAACTGAAAATAAGACAGATGGTCCCATGAAGGCTGAGTGAGACCCATAAAGGGAGCACCCTGGGGAGTCCAGGAAAGGAGGGTGGCAAGACAGGGTCCTAACTTCTGCAGAATGGAGGATCAGGACCTTCAGGGGAGCTATGGTGGGGTGAGTGCAATGGAGCTGCCTTGGTCTGGAATGAGACTGTTCTTGACCAACCCCTAATCCTCTGAGTGATATGGGTGCCTCGTTGTTGTTGTTAAGTGCTGTTGAGTTGGGTCCGACTCATAGTGACCCTATGTACAACAGATGAAACATTCCCTGACACTGTGTCATGCCCAGCACTATTGTCAGTGTTTCTCTGCCATTCATTGGGTTTTCAATGGCAGATTGTTTTGGGAGTGGGTTTCCAGGTCTTTCTCCCTCAGTAGGTAGTAATTCTTGTTCATATTTTAGGATGAAGGAGGGTAGACTGAAGGAGGTGGCCATGGCACGGGGTCTCCCTATGGACCCCTTTCAGTAAGAAGTAGCTTTTTCCTGGAGAGTCACCTCTGCTTCTCGAGGTGGGAGGGTCCCTCTGTGAGACGAGGGAGGCAGAAACACCTCAGCTTGCTCTTCTGGACTTAGCCCCAGTAGGGAGGACAGTGACTTTTCCATAGCTATTCAAAAAAAGAGCCACTGATTGGATGGGGAAGAGCTGTACTGCTTTAGCTTATGTAGTCAGGGAAAGTGAAAAAGAACAGTGACTAACCATCCAGCAGGTTGCTGTTTGAGGGACTGTAGCCAAGAAAGCAAAAACTAACTTGGAGCTGGTTGCCAGTCACACCTCTAGCCCCAGCTACTAGGGAGGTTGAAGCAGGAGGATCACTTGAGCCCAGGAGTTTGGGGCTAGCCTGGGAAACACAGCAAGACCACGTGCCTTAAGATTAGGAGGATGAGGAAGAGGAAGAGGAGGAGAAGAGAAGGAGGAGGAAGAAAAAATTAGCTTGGCATAAGAAAGGAAAACTGCTGTTCATATGTTGAGCTGTGATAATAGGCTGTACTATTAATAGGAAACATTATTTCTACCAAAGTCATGCATGTTTGAGGTATAAAGTGTCCTAAAAACCAATGTTCTCTGAGTCACTCATTTTTTTTTTTTACTGAGATTTCTTTTTTCCTTCTAAAGTCACAAAACTATCAGAAATTTACTGTTCAAATCTACTTGAATAAGAATCAAAGTCTCCACTCTTGCCTGGGGAAGCTAAGTCACTGTGAGGTAGATAAATAACCTCAGAGAAAGAATTTCTCAACTCCACATTCCACACCTATCTTAACTTTGGAACTCTCAAGACAATAGGGCTCTCTGGGGCAGTTTGCTGTCCATACCTGAAGGTGGCCCTTGTCACACAGCCCTGGCTGCTTTGAGCCATGTTGACATTTCACTTACTCTACCATCTTCATAAGTTGCATCTGTACCAAAAATGTACAAATTACTTTTTCCTTGTCATCATTGCTGAACAATACAGCTGTCAATACAGCTGAACAACTATTCACAGGGCAGTTACATTGTATTAGATAGCCTAAGTAATCTTGAGATGATTTCTCCCACATGTCTGTCAGCTTGTCTTACTCTGGGTTTTTTGTGTTGCTGTGATGCTGAAAGTTATGCCACTATATTTCAGATACCAGCAAGGCCATCCATGGTGGACAGATTTCAGTTGAACTTCCAGACTAAGACAGACTAGGGAGAAGGACCTGGCAGCACACTCCTGAAACAAGTAGCCATTGAAAACCCTATGAATAGCAGAGAAGCACTGTCAAATATAGTGCTGAAAAATGAGTCCCTCAGTCTGGAAGGCATTCAAGGAATGACTGGGGAAGAATTGCCTCCTCAAATTGCAGTCAACTTTAATGATGGGGATGGAGTAAAACCCCGGGGACCTCCATTTGCTGATGTGTCAAGACTCAAAATGAGAAGAAACACATTGTCTGCAATAATGGGCACAGACATAAAAAGACCTTGTGCATGGCACAGTGAAGGGTAGTGTTTCATTCTGTTATACACATGGTTGCTATGAGTTGGACCCAACTCGATGGCACCTAACAAGAAGAGATGACTTAAAGTATACAGGAGAATGTGTATAGGTTCTATATAAATACTATACCATTGTATATGAGGGGTTGTTCATTGTTGTTAGGTACCGTAGAGTCAGGTTGGACTCATAGTGACCCTATGGACAACAGAATGAAGCACTACCTGACACTGTGCCATGCCTGGCACTATGTCAGTGCTTCTCTGTTATTCATAGGGTTTTCAATGCCTGATTGTTTTTGAGGAGTGTGCTGCTGCATCCTCCCACGCCTACAGCACCTCGTGTTCCCAGGCAATCTCCTATCCAAGGACTAACCAGGGCTGACTCTGCTTAGCTTTGAAGATCTGATGAGATTGGATGGAGGGTGGTACAGCTGCAGGTAATGAGAGATTGAGCATCATAGAGTTTTATATCCACAGGCCTGAAGCTAATCCCCCACAGATACAAAGGGATGACTGTACTTTCAAAATAATGCAAAAACACTGTTTGCTGTTTTAACTGTTTGGGCATTTGTTCGAATTTGTCTTAGCATGTTTCAGGACAATAGCACCAAATTATGCTAATAGTCCCTATACCTATCCTCCTCCATTCCTTCTTTTCTATTTTTTTCTTCCTTCCTTCCTTTCATTGTTCCTTCCTTTCCTCCTTCTTTCCTTTTATGGTGCTGGGAATGGAATTCTATGACCTCTTGTATGCTGGGCAAGTTCTTTACCGTTGAGCTGCACATCCCCGGCCCTAATCACTATATGCTTGACCTCCAAGGAAAACTGGTTTCGCTCAAGAATATCCTTGATCGCTGGGCACAGTGGCACATGCCTGTGATTCCAGTGGCTCAGGAAACAAGGCAAGAGGATCACAAATTCTAAGCCTGAGGCAGCCTATGTAATTTAGTGAGACCCTGTCTCAAGATAAAAAATAAAAAAGGGGCTGGGGTTGTAGCCCAGTGGTAGAGCACTTGCTAAGTAAGTACGCGTGAGGACCTGGGTTCAGCCCTCCAGTAAAGCAAAATGATGATGATGATGATGATGATGATATCCTTGATAAGGTGAAAAAATAATTTATTAAATTATAACAACAACAACAACAACAACAAAAAGTCAACTGATGGACCTAGCCTTCTATCTGTGGTCTTCAGCAAAGTCACTTAGCTTTCTAAGTCTGTTTCTTTCTAAAATGGTAGTGTAACATTTTGTGGGGTTTTTGAGTGCTGGGATTATAGGCCTGTATTGCCACATTCAGCCCAAGGATAGTCATTTCAACAAATGGTGTTCAAACAACTGGATGTTCAGATGCAAAAAATACAAATAAATAAAATAAAAGTCACCTAGAGATATACTTTATACATTTAACAAAAACTAGCTCAAAGTAGACATCATTGTAAAACAAAAAACTACAAAAGTACAAGAAGAGGTAATGACATTTTAGAAATAGTACTAAAGATATGGTACATGAAAAAACAATTGATAAACTGGACTTTGTTAAAACTAAAAACTTCTGTGAATGACATCATTGAGGGAATGAGAAGGCAAGCCAATAGCTGAAAGAAAATATTTGCATAACACATATCTGATAAAGCACTGTTAACCAAAATAGACAAAGAGCTTTTAAAACTCAACAACAAGAACATGTTTACCCTAGTTTTAAACCATGGACAAAGGACCTGGACTGACCAAAGATGGTGTATGGATGGCACATAGTGTATGCAACCATACCAAACATCAGATATCATTAGGAACTTGCAAATTGAAACAGCAATGAGATGCCACCAAACACCTGTTAGGATGGCCAAAATTTAAAATAATTTAAAAATTAAAATAAGTAAATAAATAAGAAAGAAAAAGAAGGAAAGAAAGAAGCTCTCAAGCCACAAAATGACATAGATGAAATGTAAATTTATATTGATAAGTGAAAGAAGCAAGGCTGAACAATACCAACCATCTTAACAAGGATGGGTAGCAATAGGAACTTTCATTCATTGTGAATGAGAATGAAAAATGGTACTTTGGCAAACAGTTTAGAAGTTTCTTGCAAAGAAAAACCTAGTCTTACTGTCAGATCCAGTAATCACACTCCTAGCTATTTACATAACTGATTTGAATACTTATGCACACACAAAAATCTGCTTATGAAAGTTTATAATAACTTTGTTCATAACTGCCCCAAACAGAAAGCAACCAAAATGTCTGTAGGCTCTTCAGGGGGTCCTAAAATGAAATATAACTGCCTGACAAACAAGATGTAACATATATGTGTAAGGATCCAGTTAACAAAGAAGCGAGTGGCTCTGGTACCTAAAAGAAAGATATTCGCAGCTTGATACTTAACCTAATCATGACCCTTTCAAATGGGTGGAAAGCTTGATTTTCCCAGAGTCAAAGACACACTAACATCCTTGAGCAGTTGCTCTGTGGGAACAGGTGGAGTGAAGTCAAAGACACACGAACATCCCTGAGCAGTTGCTTTGCAGGAACAGGTGGAGCAACAAGTATCTCGCAGGATAGATAAAATAGCAGTTTACACAAGAACAGATAGGCTAGGAATAAAGTTAGAAAGACAAAGTCCCTGAGGAAAAAGTGCCTCATAGCATGCATAACTTGTCATCCAGTTTTTTTCTCAGCAAAAACTTGCAAAGCAGGAGACTCTGCAGGACCAAATGTATTTGGAGATAAAGAAGAGTGGGACCCTGAGTTGCCTAATCTTGGCAGCAAGACATCAAAGATGTTGGCTGTGGGCTGTTGACCAAAAACACAGCTGCTCCAGCTAATGCTATCTCCACCCCATGCAGCTCTATAAAACTCTCCCTCTTCCCTTTAGCTCAGGTGGTAGAGGGCTGCTCTGTGCTCTCTGAGGCCCTGAGTTCAATCCCTAACACCACAAAAAATGGGAGAAGGACCTGGTAGCCCATTTCCAAAACTGCTGCAGACCAGCTGCAGCCTAAGATCCAGGATTTCCCGAAGGCAGATGAGGAGTCGGCAATGGGTAACAGACACAGCAGCTCAGAGGCAGTGTGAATCTGTTCTGTTTATTTCCAGATAACTCAGCATTTTTATACAGAATTACAATTCATTAAATCTTATGAAAGGTCAGAAAAAGGACAAGGAAGTTGGTTGCATTGATGGAATCACCTGATCAATTGTCACATGAGTGTCAGGTGGTAATCAAAGTGGAAGAGGAACTCAGAGACAAATTGTGATGATTTCAAAGAAATAAACCAAGACGACCTGAGCATCTACATTTCCTGTAACAATTGACTATTCTTAACTTTATGCAGGAATTTAGGGCAGTTAACTGTCACCTGTGTGCCACCCCATTGAGTCTGTTGGTATGACAAATGGGCGCTTTTGCTTACTGTAGAGCTGTCTGTACAAAGGCTTTTGTTTAAGGGTTTATACTGTTGGAAGTCATTCAGGGATTTCCCGTTCAAGAAAGCCTGAGGCTTGTTAACTCCCAATCTGAATTAGCATTGCCCACAGAGCCAGAAGATTATATATTTTTCATTAATATTTCCCAGAAATCTACAATAGTGACCAATTAAAATTTAAGAAAAAGAAAAGATGAGGTTCCAAGTCCCTCTCCATGAAGAGACCTTTTGGAGGTACTATTCTCTTTTCAGAAGACTTTCTCTCCAAGGCTTAGGAGGTATTCTTCCCCTTTTGGTGTACTTTCCCTCCTATGCCTTTTTAAAGGTATTCTTCCTCATGTGGGGACTCTGTTTACCCATCATGAGTGGATCTGGACCTGGCACAAAACAATCCTGAAAACAGTCAGCCATTGAAAACCCCATGAAAGGCAGAGAAGCACTGACATAGTGCTGGGTGTGGCACAGTGTTGGGGAATGTTTCGTTCTATTGTACCTAGGGTCAATATTAGTTGGACCTGACTCCATGTCACCTAACAACAATAATCTTCCCTTGCTGGGGTTGATATTTATTGCCGACCTCCACCTGCTTATACTTAGATGCAAATAAACTTAGCCTTTTGACTCTACACCTGGTCTCAGTGGTTACTTTCGGTTCATCTTACTCCTTCCTGGAGGCTGAAAACCTAACAATATTTACAAGGAAATATTGTATTAATAAATATGTGGTAGAAATAAGCAAGTAAGGAGTGGTGATGCATGACTGTAATCCCAGCATTTGGGTGGTTGATGAAGTAGGATTGCTGCAAGCTTGAGGCCAGCCTGGACTACGCAGCAAGGGCTAGGCTTACTGGGGGCACATAGCCAACTCTATCTCAAAAATTTAAACAAACAAACAAACTAATAAGTAAATAAGTAAAAAGAAAGAAAAAGAAAGAAAGATGCTCTCAAGCTACAAAAAGACATGGATGAAATGTAAATTCATATGGATAGGTGAAAGAAACAAGGCTGAAGAACATACATACTATATGATTCCAATCATAGGATGTTCTAGAAAACACAAAACTATAGGGAAAGTAAGATCACCGGTTGTCAGAGGTTCAGTGGTAGGCAGGAGAGACAGTGGAATAGGTTAATCAAGCACAAGAAATTTTTTAGCATAGTGAAACTTCCATATGATAGTATTATGGTGGATACATGATGCTATCTGTTTGTCAAAACCTATAGAACTTTACAGCACACGGTTGTTGTTGTTAGGTGCCATTGACTTGCGAATGACTCATAAGTGGCCCTATGTACAACAGAAGAAACACTATTGTCAGTGCTTCTCTGCTATTTTTGGGATTTCCAATGGCTGATTGCTTTTTGGAAGTGAGTTGCCAGGCCTTCTCTGAAGCCTACAGCACATGGTGTTCCCAGGTGGTCTCCCATCCAAGTACTAACCAGGCTGACCCTGCTTATCTTCCAAGATCTGACGAGATTGGACACCACAGTGGGATGGCTGCACATGGAGTGAACCTAAATGCATGTAAATTTTTAAAAGATCATTTAGAAGATCAAGAGATCCTAAGATGGAATGTGATCATGACGAACAACCAAACTAGCTAGGCGTGATGGATCATGCCTTTAATCTCAGTGACTAAGCAGGTGGAGGCAGGAGGATTACAAGTTCCAGGCCAGAAGCAGCTTGTATAAAATAATAAGATTCTGACTCGAGGTAAAAAATTTTTAAAGAGGCCGAGAGTGCTGCACAGCGGTATACATGAGGCTCTGGGTTCAGCCCCTGAGTACCAAAAAAAGCAACAACAACAGAAAAAACTGCATTATGAATGCATGAAACAACTCACTGAAGGAGGTGGGGGCAAAGGTGCTGACCTAACTAACCTGGAAAATGAGGGAGATCTGTAAGAATAACAGCAAAAGGATCTGTACCTAACCACTGTATTGTAATTGATAAATCTGCATTCCATGAAGACATGGGTTACTAAATCTGATATTGCTGGACTTACATATTGTAAGTGAGCAATTAAGTTGAGGATAGCAGAGAATAAAAGGGAGGTTTCTCAGTGTTGAGTGGGAGTTTACAGATAAGCAAGAGGGCGGGGAGGCTAGGATGATTCATGTGGCGATAGATTATAGATGGAGAGAGAAGTATGAGTTCGTGTTTAGCTTCATGTAGACACTGATGGTTACATATAGACATATTTATAGATACGTGTGTATACAACAGAATACATTCATATAATTCCTTGTTCCATCATCTGAGAAGTATAGAAGGAGGGGCACCCTCGTAGTGCTAAGAACACCTACCGCTTAGATCTTGGTTTCTATCATTCTTCAGCTAGAGAACCAGGACCTGGGTGTGGTGGTATAGGCCTGTAATCCCAGCATTCAGGAGGCTGAGGCAGGTGGAGGGTGAGTGTGAAGCCAGCCTGGGCTGCATAGACTCTGTTTCAAAACAAAAATAGAAAGAGCAGAAACAGGGGTGAGGTGCAACTCAGAAACCAGAACTTCTGAAAGAAGTAGCTGATACTCGGACTAGGGCAAGGTATATACAAGATGAGGAGAGAGCCGGATGTGGTGGTGCACACCTGTAATCCCAGCGGCTTGGGAGGTGGAGATAGGAGGATCACAAGTTCAAGACCAGAGGCAGCCTGCGTAATTTGGAGAGACCCTGTCTCAAAAAAAAAGTAAAAAAAAAAAAAAAAAAAAAAGCGGGGGGGCCGGGGGTGCAGCTCAGTGATCCAGCACTTGCAAAGTACACAAGCATGAGGCCCTGGATTCCAACACCAGTACTGGAAAAAAAGAAAATATGAGGCGAGAGTATCTACATAAAGCATGGGATTTTTTTCTTCCTTTTTTCTTTTTCCCTTTCCTTTTTTCTTTCTTTTCTTCCCTTTCTTTCTTCCTTCCTTCCTTCCTTCCTTTCTTTTTTTGTTTTGCATTACTGGGGTTGAACTCAGGGCCTCCTGTGTACTTTGCAAGGGCTCTATCACTAGACTGCCCCCCAGACCCTTTTTAAATTTTTTATCTTTGAGACAGGATTGCTGTGAATCGGACTCGATTTGGATGGCACCTAACAGCAACAACAGGGTTATCTTACTGATCATTGCCTATTTTCATAGTTGTTGAACTTTCACATTAACCAACCCCCACCAACAATAGAGTGGATGTATTATGGTATATTCTCTACAGCAGTGAGAAAGAATGAACAATAGTCTGGATGAATTTCACAAAGATAAGGTTCAGTGAAAGAAGCTAGGCGCAGAGAAAACAAACTGTGTGGGGAACTGGAATTTCCCTGCAATGTTCCCGAAAGAAGCTCTAGATTCCTAGAGGAAATGTATACACTAAGAAGATAAGTGAATCTTTGCTCTTCCTTCTTTCCCTAGAACCACTTACTTCCCATACACCCTGAGACTTTAATCTGTAGCCATTTGTCTAGTTAATTGGTCTCATTCAAAAGGATACAGAGCATTTATCTCCCTAAGAGGACCAAATGCCTTCAGCCCAGCTTGGGCTCTGGGTTAAGGTTCCAATGTTCAAAGACTGCTGTTGTGGTTAGGTGCTGTGGAGTTGGTGTTCTACTCATAGCAACCCCATATATGACAGGTGAAACACTACTGTCAGTGCATCTGACAATTTGTAGGCTGATTGTTTTTTGGGAGTGGGCTGCCAGGCCCTTCTCCCAAGCTTACAGTGCCTGGTGTTTGCAGGCAATCTCCCATCCATGTACTAACTAGGCTTGACCCTGCTTAGCTTCCAAGATCTGATGGGATCTGCTGCCACAGTGGTAATGGCAGGCTATTCAAAGACAGCACTATCTTTCTAGGTATTAACCTACCTAAGGGATGCAGCTCAGACTTGGGAAACATCTCTACCAGAGCAAAGGAATCGGAGTTTCTCTGGCTCTTGGCGTGATGTATGGCTGGCTGTCCATATCCACGGATTCTGCATCCTTAAATTGAATCAGCCACAGGTTAAAAAATATCGAGGGGAAGAAATTGTTTCCAGAAACTGGTCTGCAGTGAGCAGTGGTCCCAGCCCAGCGACATGAGCCCTTGCATGAGGCTTCAAGCTTTCAGTCTTTCTTTTAGGGAAGACTTGATAAAGGAGACTTATCAGAAGTGGAGAAGTTTGACAGATCAAAACTTGACAGAAGAAAATTGCTGGGCATGCCTGTCATCCAAGCAACCAAGGAGGCTGAAAGAGGAGGATCACAAGTTCAAGGCCAGAGGCAGCCTGAGAAATTTAGCCAGACCCTGTTTCAAAATAAAATATAAAGCAGACTCGCAGCCACCTGTCTTGACTTTTGTCGCCTGGCCCTCTACTGGCCTGTTGGGATCACGATGGAGCCCAAGGCTCTGGTCGGGTTCTACAGGACCCCAGGCTCCATAATGCCCGACCCTATGTTTCCCTGGCTCAGGAGGGAGGCTGCTATGGGCTCATCCTACACCCCCTCACCAAAAGCAGGACAGCATGAGAGGTGGCAGGGCTGCCAGAGAGCAAAATGTCATCAATGGAATCACACAAGGAGCAGCTTCTCAGTCAGATCCCATCACTTCTGTCACCAAACTGATATAGTTCTTTTGAGCTCATAGACATGGATGCTGGCAGTTTGCATGAATGAGGTTATCCCCAAAGGTTTTACTAGAAGATAATAGATTCCAAGGAGACATGGATTCCTTTCAGCACTGAGGATTCACAGCAGCTGGAAGAGGCATACGATTCCAGAAAAGATACTAAAGAGAGAGCTGTCCCAAGCCAATAGGGGCAGATATGATGTCTGTTTAGGGGAGAGAATTTGGTATGATGTATACTTGGATGAACTAGCTTCAAAAATGGGGCAGTGTACATGATTTTATCAGGGAGACAAAGACAATAAATACGTGGAGAGCCTCAGCCAAGTTTTAGAGGCAACTTACATGCTCCCAGTGGTAACTCTGGAGGACTGGAAAAGAAACTGGAGTCTCGCAACAGAGAAAATATTATACTACAACATTTAAAGCTGATGGTACATTGCCAGGCAGTTGCAGGGTCTGATGAATGGGGTTCACCACCTACTGAGCAAGGTCCATCAAGAACAGTGAAGAGAGGGGTTGACAACATTTCTGTTGGCATTCATTGTGGGGAACCTATGCCAATAAGTCACGTGCTTTTTGTAGTCCATGGAAGTGGACTGGCTTGTGAGCTCTACTTTTGAAGCATTATGTTCTTGTTGTCGTTAGGTGCTGTTGAGTTGAGTCCGACTCATAGCGACCCTATGTACAGCAGATTGAAACACTTGCTGATTCTGTACCAGGCAAACGATCTTATTTATGTTTAAGCCCATTGTTGCAGACACTGTGTCAATCCATCTGGTGGAGGGTTTTCCTCTTTTATGTTGACCTGCCACTCTCCCAAACATGATGTCTTTCTCTAGGGATTGATCTCTCCTGACTACATGTCTGAAATACGGAAGACGCAGTCTGGCCATTCTTGCTTCCAAGGAGCACTCTGGTTGCACTTCTTCTAGGACAGATTTATTGGTTCTTTTGGCAGTCCATGGTATATTCAATAGACGTCTCCAGCACCACAAATCAAAATCACCAATTCTTCTTCTGTCTCCCTTCTTCAATGTCCAGCTTTCACAACCATATGATGCGACTGAAAATACCATGGCATGAGTAAGACGCACCTTCGTCTTCAATGTGACATCTTTGCTTTTCAAGAGATCTTTTGTGATAGCTTTTCCTAGAGCAGTGTGTCTTTTGATTTCTTGACTGCTGCTTCTGTGGGTGTTGATTATAGAGCCAAGCAAAGCAAGATCTTGGATAACCTCAATCTTTTCTCCATTTATTGTGAAGCTGCGTACTGACCAGGTTCTAAAGATTTTTGGTTTGTTGATGTTTAGTTGCAACCCAAATTGAAGGCTATGATCTTTGAACTTCATCAGTAAATGTTTTAAATCCTCTTCACTTTCAGCAAGCAGAGTTGTGTCATCTGTATAACGCCGGTTGTTAACGAGTCTTCCTCCAATCCTGATACCATGTTCTTCCTCATAAATTCCAGCTTGGCAGATTATTTGCTCAGAGTAGAAATTGAAGAGAAAGGGTGAAAGGATACAGCCCTGACGCCCATCGTTCTCAACTTTAAACCAGGCAGTGTTTCCTTCTTCTATTCGCACAGCTGCCTCCTGGTTCACATATAGATTTCTCATGAGTACAATTAGGTGCTCTGGTATTCCCATTTTCTGAAGTGTTACCCACAATTTATTATGATCCACACAGTCAAATGCCTTTCCATATTGAATCATTATGCAATGTGTTACTGATTTTTGCAGGGTTTCCTTGAGTTTGCTACAGATGCACTTGAAGAAAACCCAAGAAAATCAGCAGTTTGGAAGAAGAGAATTTCTTCCAGTCAACTAGCACAGTCCTTTGCATTTTGCTAGTGTGGATGTCATTGCTAAGGATTGAACTCAGGGCCTCAAGCATACTAGAGCTCTGTAGCAGGTAACCCTGGCCAGCAGTAACCCCCTCAGGTATTTCATGAATAACACAATTCTGGATGCCTTCTTCAACTATAGCGCCACCTACTGTCAGAATATGGTGGTCGCAGTATGTTCTGAAATGAACCCAATGTACTCTTTTTCCTGCAGACGACTTTGATTATAAAGGAGGTGTATCTACTGCGAGTCATAGTTTAGGTAACAAATGAATTCTGTGTGACCAGAGAAGAGTGTCACATTTTAATGACACGTGATTTTGAAGTACCATGGCTTTTTGCAGTATCAGATTCAGAGATCTACAAGTGGTCTGTGATGAGGAATTTGGAAAGGATGAGAAGGGTAGTGGTAGAT